>SNQJ01S0010864.1:67854-94937 GCA_010110895.2 Picea sitchensis | reverse complement strand
TTCCAAAACTTACAAGTGAGTGTGTGTCTACAAATGAAAGATTTAATCTTACTTATATTAGACTTATCCTATCAACTAACGTGTCTAATGGAACAATAGGGCCGACCTCACTTAGACATATTAATTGTTTATTATTATTATTATTATTATTAATATTACTAATAATATTAATATTAATTATCTTTTACATTTTATCTTTAGACACAATAAGATAGGGCCGACCTGTACCCTTTACACAATAACTAGGGTTACAGGTAGATCTGGCTCTTGAACAATATATAGCAAAGGATCTGATACACCCACTAGTGCTCATCCACTAGGGGCCACATCCATAGGGATGCCATAGACCTGAGTCACTGCATTACATAGATGAGCGAGTGTTATTGGATAAATCCGTAAGTGTGTACACAAACCGATCTCCCTAGATCCACCTGGATCTAGAACAAAGCAAGACAGAATAATACCCTTTCCCTAGATTTCGATTATTGAATGTACTAGCAGGAGCAACAAAATTTTTTTATTGGATAAATCCGTAAGTGCGAACACAAACCGATCTCCCTAGATCCACCTGGATCTAGAACAAAGCAAGACAGAATAATACCCTTTCCATAGATTTCGATTATTGAATGTACTAGAAGGCAAGAACAAAGGACATACCTTATGATCGCTTCCTATGGTCTTTGTTGCTCCTGCTTCGCTCCAGTGCTCTTGTGCAGTCAAGACCAAGACAACACAAACCAATCAAAGTGAAGAAAGCACAATCTATTCAACAATCAATCTATGTATATGATCAAGGAGTTATACAATAAAGTGAAATTAGCTTTATGGGAAAGGGACATATTATTGTATCATATTGATGGAAAGTAAAGATTACAACCTGAGCCTTGATGTTGCAAACTTCATTTCAATGGCCCTTGACTCTGACACACACACTTGCTCACTTGCATGAAGAAGATCAATCACCTTTGATAAACTTGCTGGAGTTCTCTAGTTGTTGTAGCTTCAGTCCTTCACACAGTCTTAATTAATTCTCCAATAAATCTCTTACTTGTTTACTTCTAACCTTTTCCATGAGAATCCCCTCAATATATAAGAGAGAATGAATTAGTTACTCGGATAAGAATGATCCCAAAATATCAGGAAATCCAGTACTTAGATAACCATTGGAATGCCATCTCATCCTTCTAGAAGATTCCCTTCTAGAAGCTTCGAGAATTCCTCTTTTTCCCTTCTTTAGAAAGTGTTCACACCCTAGCAGTTATACACAATGCGAACTTCTCGCACCCTGGCTTAAGGTAGCCTGCGAGAATCATACATTCTCGCAGGCAACTATACTAGCAGCCTGTGAACCTTCTTCAAAAATGATATTTTTGGAAAGAGAAGAAAGTAACTTTTCTCAGGAGAAAGTTCTAATGAAGAGCCTGAGTGCACCATAATCAATATATCATCATGACGACCAAAATCATGGGTAACAGCTAGGTCCTCACACGTGCACTTATGCTCAGCCATAGTCACGTCTACTCTACAGATCTGCTTTCCCACTGCCATCGACAGGAGGATCATTTGGAGTCTTCACATCAACTATGTTGTTGTTTAGAGGAGGCCATCACATCATCTTCGTTCTTATTCTCATGATGATGTGCCCAACACTTTTCAGGATTTCTCTAACTCAACAGATCGCTCTTACATAAGATAATCATCTGGAGTTCTTCTCTCTCACGTCATGGAGGAGGCCATATACATTCCTAGCCCCTGTCCCAAGCTGGAACCACGAACCCTTTATTAGGGGATTTATCTCAAGTTTGTAAGCTGAGAGTAAGACTTCACATAGCTGCTATATTCCACATCTCACAGGTTTGTAGGTTGGAGGATATCTCCTATAGCTGCGATCATTAACACTCCCTCTCAGTTAGGGAGGTATTCTCCATCAAGCCAAGTCTCGTACCAATGTACTCTGAGTTTTTTTTTTGGCTAAGGTCATCCATACTCCCTCTTAACTCGGAAGGAGTTCTTCACCAAGTAAATGTTTGTAGTCTGCTTAGGTGTAGGAAGGTATTGCAAGTATACGATATTTCTTCTATAACATATCTCTGATATGAAGGTATTTCATCTCGTCGTGTTTTTTTTTAACCATCAAGAAACAATGGAATCTCAAGGAGCTTTACAAACGACTCTTAGTTATCATCATAGGATCCATCTCATGGTCAAGTAAATCTGTCGGAAGTTTGTGAAGCCACATTGCTTCGCACACTCACTGCTATATATATTATGTCTCTGGTGCACTCAAGGCCACAAAGTTTTTGTATCCTGTTGTGTCAAGAAACCCTGGAAGACTTCCGGATGTGCTTTTTTGGTTCACTGTACTTTCTGCTCAATCTGAATCGACATATTTTTCCAACTCAAGTTCACACTGGAGACATATCTCGGACCATATCCAACTGTGTCTTGATACATGTTTTGTTGTTGCCTAATGAGTATGTCTCGGTTGACTCATCACATTCACTGTATGGCATGAATCAAGTCTGGTGTTGACCGGATATATCAGTGATCCAATCAACTGTGGATTAGTCTTGTCTGAATCATCATCAATCTTCTTATTTAAATCCATCACGGTGGATTTTCATTCTGTCATACTTCTTTAATATTCCCACTGTATATTTTCCTTGAAACAAGAAAACTTCATCAGTCCTTTGTCATACTTCTTGTCCCAGGAAGTAGTGTATCTCTTATTGTCAAACTTCATCTGAGATTCTCTGGATCTTTGAAGGGTTATCTCTTCTTTAGAGACAACGTTTCTGCTTATCTTAATATGTTTCTAACCAGGGATGTCGATCTGGAATGTCTTTGAAGATTCATTGTATCCTTCTTTCACGAATAATGTTTTCTTCTTTATTCCTTACACAAGGGACAAAGTTTTGGACTCCCGTACCAGGGATAATGGTCCAAGATTTGAAAGCTCTTTTATAAGAAGAGATATTCTTCTTTTATTAAAAAAAAATGTAATTCGTTGTAAGATTTAGAACTGAAGGACTTTACCTATTTGTAGTAGCGTTCTTCTTTAGAGAAAATACTTCTCCTTTCTTCTTTCTTCATTTTCTTGAGGTGGATCAGGATCAACATCGGCAGTGGTGGCGTATTGTTTTTCCTTCTTTCTGGTTGGACAATATTTAGCGACATGTCCATATTTGTCACAACTGTAGCATTGAACTTTTGAGAGGTCTCTTCTTTGATATGAAGGATTTTCTTCTTTAAATGTTTCTCTGAAGTTCCTTTTAAATTTTCCTCCCTTTCTGGTATGAAGTGCAAGAGCATGATTTTCTTTTGAGTTATCTTCCACTCCTTTATTTATGAGTCTTAGTTCTTCTTGAGTACAATCTATCCATAGTCGCTCAAATGTTGCTAGAGTTTCTTTTCCATTGATACTCTGGAGGAAGGGCTCCCATGATTTTGGAAGATTCTGAAGAGTAGTTAGGACAAGTTCTTTGTCAAAGATGTTTTCTCCAATTGTCTCTAGTTGTTCTTTAACTTCTGATAACTTCATGGAGAAAAGTGCAACTGTGTCATCTTTCGTCATCTTAGTACTTTGGAGTTGACTTCTCAAGGCAAGGGCTCTTAGAGTGTTGTCACTTTCAAACATTCCTTTTAGTGTTTTGCACATATCGTAGGCAGTGTTCAAGTTTGCAATCTGGGGTAAGAGATGATCTCTTACTGAGTAGATGATTATTTTCCTTGCTCTGACGTCATCTTCTTTTCTTATTTTGTTATCTAATTCATTTGTTGTTTCTAGTAGAGTTTTAGTGGTTTCATCTAGGAGATATTCTTCTTCGAGAGTGACTAAAAGCTTTGATTTCCAAGCGCTGAAGTTCATTTCTCCATCAAGCCTATCTTCCATTGGAGTTATGTTCTTCATCTTTTCTTGAATCTTTGTAGTCTGGATTATGTTTGGACTTATGACTGCCAACAATCAATTTGATAGTAACACAAGGATGCTTGTTGATTCAGAACAATGTTTCTTCAGAACACCAGATATATTTCTACGGGAAATTTTGGCACCCTAGAAACCCTAGGGCCAAAAATCAAAATTTCTCAGAATTAAGTTCTGAGAGCTTCTGGAGATGTACTGGAAGAAGTCGTACTCTTATATGTTGGAATTAGCCTCAACGTCTAAGTTTCAGGGGCTGAAACACTTCAAGAAGGAGGGTCGTACAGAATTTTCTAGAATCCTGGGAATGTCGTACGATTTTGCAGAAGTGGAGGATTTGTTGATAAGGGATGAGACTTGGTGGATGCTTGTGCAATGGGTTTTTTCATGACCTATGCTCTGATACCATGTTAGTTTTTCATAGAATTTAGGCTAAATATGAAGTTCAATCCATTTTAACAATTAACCATAACCATAAATGTTGCAGCAACCAAGATCACATGAAGAAACACCATGCACAAGAACACGGGATATATCCTGGGAAACCCTTCTCAAACAAGGGAGAAAAACCCAGCCAAATCCTTTGTTATACTTTTCAAGAGAAAGACCTTTTCACCACCAAGAAAATCCTAGCACACAAGAGGGTGCACAAGACCTAGAAACCCTAGCGCCCAAGAGAGGTGAACAACTTTTACCAAGAATTGTACTTGCTGAAATTTCCAAAACTTACAAGTGAGTGTGTGTCTACAAATGAAAGATTCCATCTTACTTATATTAGACTTATCTTATCAACTGACGTGTCTAATGGCACAATAGGGCCAACCTCACTTAGACATATTAATTGTTTATTATTATAATAATTAATATTAGTGTTACTATTAATATTAATTATCTTTTACAGTTTATATTTAGACACAATAAGAGAGGGCCGACCTGTACCCTTTACACAATAACTAGGGTTACAGGGAGGTTTGAATCTTGAACAATATATAACAAAGGATCTGATACACCCACTAGTGCTCATCCACTAGGGGCCACATCCATAGGGATGCCATAAACCTGAGTCATTGCATTACACAGATGAGTTAGGTCCTCACACATGCACTTATGCTCAGCCATAATCACGTCTGCTCTACAGATATGCTTTCCCACTGCCACCGACAGTAAGATCATTTGGATTCTTCGCATCAACTCTGTTGTTGTTCAAAGGAGGCCATCACATCATCTTCGTTCTTATTCTCATGATGATGTGCCAGCATTTTTCAGGATTTCTCTAACTCAATAGATCTCTCTTACATCGGATAATCATCTAGAGTTCTTCTCTCTCACGTCATGGAGGAGGCCATATACATTCCTAGCCCCTGTCCCAGGCTGGAACCATGAACCCTTTATTAGGGGGTTTCTCTCAGGGTTGTAAGCTGAGAGTAAGACTTCACATAGCTACTATATTCCACATCTCACATGTTTGTAGGCTGGAGGATGTCTTCTTTAGCTGCAATCATTAACAAGTAGGGCGCATCTCTTCCCCGAATCAGATCTGCAAATTTCTAAAGTTGAGAAATTAGGGTTTCTTCATAAAACCATAGGTCTGCAGTGCTAGTTACAGTTGCAGTGTCGGTTCCTTCATGCCAATTGCTTCGTGCAAGTTGCAGTGCCAATTGCAACACCAGTTACAATGCTAGTTACAGCACCAGTTGCAGTGCCAGTTGTAGTTGCAATACCAATTGCAGTGAAAGTTTATGTGAAGTGTTGGGACTAATTTTTTGTTGTCCTAGTGCGCCTTACCCTAGCACATCTCCAACTACCGTTAGATTACAAGTTGGAGCACCTTTGAAGTTTTAAGTTGTCATTGCTTACCGTTGTTGTCGGATGGTGCCACTACTTGTCGATGCTGCGAGAGATATGTACTTATATATATTTAAATTGTATCACTATTTTGAGTGTGATTGCAGGAGAAGGGATCTCTTACAATCGTAGATCCAGAGGGATCTCAAACCCAAAACATTCAGAGGAACAACACACTCCAGGTTTGAATGTTTTCATATGCCTCTAGTTGTTATGGCATTATTGTAATCTTATGAACATCTAGTTGTATTTTGATCTATTGAAGTTATAGTAACCTATGTTCAAAGTTAAAGTTATAAGTTGACTCTATTCAAAGTATTAGATTGATTAATGTTGAGATTTTAGAGTTTATTTGCATTATATTCTCTAACTCGGATTTATGTCAAGAAAGCATATTGTCTTAAGTATAGGGGACAGGTTGAAGAGAATACTTGTCATCTTGAGTGAAGGAGACTCGAAAGAAAATCAACAACGCTCGTTCTTGAATATAAGACTCCAGGTTTCAGGTTTGATTGATTAAATTAATAAGTTTCCAAATTGCACATATCAAGTTTGATAATTGCTACATTACTAGTTGCGACAACAATCCTTGAAAGGTTCTCTTACTACTAGATACAATGAATACTTGCAGCATGTGAGTACTATTGATATAAATGTTTATTGTACTCGGTCGCAAGATGAACTAACATATCCTCTAGGAGATACTTCTTGTTTTTCTTCCAGGCATGTCACCTTGGTAATAATATGATGATAAACATGATATTTCCTTTTTATTCTTGTTGACATAGATATGCTCTTATGAAAATGTTATTATAATTTTTGTTCTTGTAAGCTACTTCAACGCAGGTTGGTATGCTACTCCAACGCAGGTTGGTATGTTACCCCAGCGCAGACTGGTATACTACTCCAATGCAAACTGGTATATTACCCCAGCGCAGGTTGGTATGTTACTCCAACACACACTGGTATGTTGCCCCAGCACGGGTTGGTATGCTACTCCAACGTAGGTTGGTATGTTACCTCAACGCAGGTTGGTATGCTACTCCAACAAAGGCTGGTACACTACTCCAGTGAAAGTGCAAAACTTCTTATGATGTATGGATTTGTGAAATTCAACAAGACAATGGTTGAGGTGTGCAGAAGCAGTGATGATGATCGTGCCAAGAGGAATACCTTACTCATTAAGAGGGAGTGTTAAATTTCAAATTTTGTGTGAGTTGACGAGTTACTAGTTTTGTATGAACTAGATGTCGACCTGTAGTGTTGGAAATGATTCCCAGTTAGAGTGTCGATCAATAGCATCGGAGGTTACTAGCTGGAGGGCCAATCGGTGGTGTTGGAAGTGTTTTCCAGCTAGATGGCTAATGTGCAGCTATGATGGCGATACTTGATTTGTTCACTTCCAGCTAGATGGCTAATGTTCGGCTATGATAGTTATACTTGATTTGTTTGATCATATGATAGCCTGTGTGGCTATGGTGGTGCTACCTGTAGACTGGTCTGCGAGACCATGTGAGTCTTGCCCATGCCATGTGAGATGGATGGATGTGTTTGAGACCACTACATGCAGAACATCTTAGTTAATACCTCCCTCGCTAAGAGGGAGCGTTGATGTTTTGGTAGTTGCGGGAGGTAATAACTTCCACGTGTAACCTATGAATTAAAATAAAATATTTCAGAAGCAAGTGAACCATTAACAGATGTGTGGAAACAATAGAAAACAAGTCGGCCTAGCAGAATAAATAATATTAGAATATTATCTTCCATAAATACAAGTCGGCTCCATAGGAAAAAGATAAACAGAAAATATAATTACCAAAAAGTCAGGTCGACCCAGCAAGAAAAGTCACTGGACATATTAATATAAATAGAGGAAGTTTTAGCTCGTTTGGATACCCAGTGAGAGCACAAGTCTTGTGGAGAGTTGCAATTGCAGTTGCAATGAGGGATAAGGGCATATGGTCATCTCTTGGTCTTGGTCTCTCTCTAGCGCTATCAAGTGATTCTCTTAGTGATTCTCTTGATGATATTCTTGCTAAGTATGGCACAAGGTTGAGAGAGTAGTGTAGTTGCAATTGTGTATCGAACTTATTCTGTGGATATGGAGACTCTCTCTCTCTTGTGCGCTACCATTCGAGAAGGAGTGCTCTACTTGTCTCGAGTTGTTGATGCAATTAGCAGCTAGGGTTTATCTGTTGGTTATGGAGTAGGCTCGCCGAAATTATTCTAAGTAAAGGTTAGTGTGCTCAGGAGTGGCATATGTGAATGCCTATGGTTGGGTGACAATGATGTGACATTGTCTATGGTTAAACGAGCATACCAAAATTTCAACAATATTGATGAAAGGATTCTAGTGTGCTTGGATCATGTATGTTCAGAGTCATTGCTCTAAGCCTTTGGATTGCAAAAGTTTTTTATAAAATTTTTGAAAGGTTGGTTGATCAAAACTAAAGATGACTATAATATGTAGGTATATGACTGAAATGAGAACCGGTACAAGATATATCAAAGACTGTGCCTTTTTATGAATCTACTAAGTCATTCAAATGTATGTTATGATTTCATAATTGAAATATCAAATAAAAAGATTTTTTTCTTGGAATATATATATATTATAGAGAGAGAGAGAGAGCACACATACACCACTTATTACACAAAGTGGGACTATTATTGTAATGATCGAGGTAAAATAAACAACTAAAACATTTGAGTATCGTATCACCTAAGATAGTAGAGCATTGTTAGCATAAGACAAGCATATATAACAAATCATTGATGGCATCAATACCCATTTGTGCATGTTAAGAGCTTACTCTAAAAACAATTGAACTAGTGTTTTAGACTCACGAGGGGTAGATCAAAGACTCTGCCTTTTATGAACCTACTAAGTCATTCAAATGTATGTTCTGATTTTATAATTGAAATATCAAATATAAAGATTTTTTTTCGTGGAATATATATATATATATATATATATTAGAGAGAGGGAGCATATATACATCACTGATTACACAAAGTGGGACTATTATTGTAACGATCGAGATAAAATAAACATCGTATCACCTAAGATATTAGAACATTGCTAGCATAAGACAAGCAGATAAAACAAATCGTTGTCGGCATCAGCATTTACTATTGTCCATCCCACAAGCATATTTGTAAGAGTTTGACAAAATTGTCATAATTAAATGTCTAGTATAAATAGAATCTGAACTATGTATTTTGACTTTACTTTCTATATTATTTTGTTAATTTCGATAGACTTTTTAGGACTTGGTAAACTTTGAAGGCTTCAGATTTTTGTGAGAAACATACATTATAAATAGAATCTGAACTATGAATTTTGACTTTACTTACTATATTATTTTGTTAATTTCGATAGAATTTTTAGGACTTGGCAAACATTGAAGGCTTAATATTTTTGTGAGAAACATACATTGTTTATTGTAAATTGGATTTTGGCTTTACTTTCTACATAATTTTGTTACTTTCAAGAAACTTTCAGGACTTGGTGAACTTTGAAGGCAAGATTTTTGTGAGAAACATATATTGTTTATTGTAAATTGGATTTGTTTGGACTATCAATGAAAAAGAAGATGGAAAAGAATACTTGGTAAACTTTGAAGACTTGCCCTTACTGTGAGAAACACACATTATGTATTTTAAATTGGATTTGTTTCCACTATCAATGAAAAAGACCCCTAATGAACATTGAAGACTTAAAGGTTTGTTTTGACTATCAATGAAAAAGAACATTGAGACTCCACTTAAATTTACATGTTCTAATGATGTGGATGCTTATGTTTAGATGATTATTGCAAATGTGTAATTATGTATTGGTCTCTCTACATTTGTCTTTTCATAATTATGAATGGTAGGAAACATCCCTTTTAATTACTTCAAGGGAGACTTCACATTTTGAGGTATTGAAAATGTCCTAATCATTAAATTGGAACTTCAATGGACCCATATATAGATTATGAAACATTGTTTAATTCTCAATGATGGGTGGATGATACTTCCTCAAACATAAAAAGGTACAACCTTGCCACTACAACCCATTAACAACCATACGTCCTTGGTTGGCATAAGTTGGTTAAAGACTTGAAAGTCACTCGCTCGACAATGCACTTTACCTTCTTACATTGTTGAGTAGTGTAGTGGTGCATCAACAACACACTTGGAAACTTGGTGCATCAACAACACACCTGGAAACTTTGCTGGCATTTACTCATTGATCACCTATCTCAATTTACATCATAATCTCTACGTAACGTTAAGATGGCACTACTATGGGTTCTATGAAGGATTAAATCCCCTCCAACTTAAGACCTTTAGAAAAATAGAATATTATTTTAGTGAACCCTGTATCTTCCATAAATATACAAGATATCAATCCAAAACACAACAATGGACATTCACCATTATGGGGCATCAAGCCCCTTGTTGCTTAACACCTTTAGAAATATATAATATCCTTTTGAAAAATCCTGTATCTTCCATAAATATTGGAAATACACTATGGGGTATCAAGCCCCTTGTTGCTTAACACCTTTAGAAATATATAATATCCTTTTGAAAAATCTTGTATCTTCCATAAATATTGGAAATATCAATCCAAAGCACAACAATGGGCAGTCACCACTATGGGGCATAAATACTCTGAATACTTGTTAAAGTAGTTGACAAGAAAACAATTATGAAAATTGATTGGGCATAAATACTCTCAATACAAGAAAAGTTGACTTAATCAAGAAAACAATTATGAAAATTAAAATTTATTAGACATTCATTTGCATGATGGTTGGACCTCAGTGAAAGGAAAGGATCTCAGGGGTCGTCAAAGCAACCCAGCATAGACCTTTAACCAACACGCACCCAACACGCACCCATAGAGGACAACCAGGGCCCTAGCAAGCCACATTAGAGCTACTGAATGTTTTGAAAAATCACATTTTAAACTTGTTTTGGGTGGAATATTAATTAACACAATTTTGATACATGCATGAAACTTCATAGAAAAACCGATAATACTACAAAACAAGAAATAAGAGGAAAATAGAGGAAAATAAATAAACAAATCTTAATAGTAAAAAGTTAAGGTTTTGTTGGTGTAAGAAAGAAAACTTTACTATTTAAAAATTAAAATAATATTTATTTTATTTTGAATGATTATCAAAATGAAAAACTTTGCTATTTAAAATAATATTTATTTATTTTAAATGGTTATCAAAATGAAAACCATTAATATGCATATTAATTTTTACATTTCTGCCACCCAACTCGATTTAAATGGATGTTAAAAAAACCTTTGTCCTTTAAAGTAAAAAATACGAGTAAATATTTATCCTGCATTTATCCTGCATTAAGGTCAACTTATTTTCAGTTTTGGACACCTCAACAGAGACATCAAATATTAGGCAAAGAAATAGCGTTTTTTCTATACCAAAATAGATGAAGTTTTTTCTATGGAATGTCACCGGGTGCTCTCATGGAAATGAACCGAGATGGATCCAAAATGCACGACGAACAATGACAAAGTTTGGGAATGTACACAGAAGGAGAAAATCACCACCGAAATGACTTGAGTTGAACAAGCGCGAGTGTGCAAGGCTATGTGAACCTGAACGCAGAACGACAGAAAAAAATCCCCGAACAAGGAATCCGCCAGCGTGAAAGGCACTGCTCTGAAGATGGATGGACAAAGACTCATCATACCGGACTCTGTCCACATATGGAGCTACATTGCCCCTGAGCTCTAAATGGGCATGCAATAATCTGAGGCGAGTGTGATCCAAAACTGAAATGAATATAGAATCAATTCAAATAGAATGCGCTGAAGGAGCAATAGAGACAGAGAAAGCAGAAGGAAGAACAGTAGAATACAAAAGATGCAATGCTTGCTTCCATAGAAGCGGAGTAGGTCGTCTTGTCCCTTTGTTCTCTGTAATCGATGACTCGTTTCCGATTTTTCCAAATCCTAATGTATTTTTGAAGAGCAGAAACGGAACAGAATTCAGGAAGGAACTGTACGACAGAGAAGACAATTAACACCGAGGAAGGTATCGTCTCCATCATGGAGAACTGATCGCTTTTAATCAATTTGTATGTACAGAAAAAGAGTAACAACACTCGAAATCTCAGCGTCAGAGAGTGTGGATCGTGCATGCAATTTTTCTCTAACATAGATCATCAAAGAACCGAGAAGCCATTAAATTGAAGTTTTCCCAAATTGGATTCTCCAGGTCCCTACGTTATTAGTGTATGAGATTGTTATTTCCAACATTATTTTCTGCAATAGCAATAAAATATGCATTCATGGGTTACTCACAATAAAATAACACGGCTGAACGACTTCGGATCAGGAAATTACAGCATGATATGATTTTCAGGGCAAAAGAAACATAGTTTCACGAGAGGCTAGATGACTTATCAGATACCTGCAGAAATCATACTTCCATAACTGCACAAGAAGAAATACATCCAGCAAGCAGGTAAATTGAGACTATTTTTGGAAGTTAGCACACTTGTTGATTTGCATCAAGTCTCTTATATCTGATGGTCTATGTTTCTACAGTAAATACAGACATTGGTTCATAATTGTTTATAAGACAATAGCCCAATGGGGTAGCTCAAATAGTTGTCAACAATGTTGTTGGACATTTGTCGGACATTTGGCTAGTTCCATGCCAACAGAGTCTACAACCACGAGTTTACTAAGTATGCTAATTGTGACAATAGAGACACGGATTTCTATAAATTACCAAGGTATTGTTCCAAGCTTGCCTAAGGAGCTATTATTGCCATGTACCTCACTGAGATATTACCCTAGGCTTTGCCCGAGAATGCAGAGTATCACTTATAGGGGCAGTGAGAAAACACTGAACAGCAAGCAATTGAACCATTAGTAGGTAGGTATAGCCCCAAGCTTGCCAGGAAATATGGAGTAATAATTTCTCTGTACCTTACAGAGCTATCTTCCCAAGATTTGCCCAAAGAATGTGGAATAGGTGCTTAAAGGACCAGTTAAAGAACAGCAAGTAATTCAAATATGCAGCAGAGGACCATCACAGACCCCTTGGCCTAAAAATGAAAAATATGTGTAATAGGGGATCAAGTATTGTTAATGATAGTCTTAGCACACTTAAATTTTACAAGCAACTGATAGCCAGAAAAACAATGACTTGATTTCAATCATTTAAGGCAACATTCAATAATAACAGATCCCTGTGTCTAGATAATGACCCATAAAGTTGGCCTTATTAGACTTCACGGAAGAAAATTTAATGCATGGAATTCACCTGCATAAATGTCCAACACATTATAGTCTACGAAAGGCCCGACTGTACAAACGCAAAAAGACTGACGACATTATAACGAGTGGGATGCACCCCTACAATCACTTGAAATACCCATATAATTCTATGTAGCAAATGCAGAGATTCCATGGAAGTGACAGACACGTAGTGGGCCCTGTCAGTACAACTCTGAAACACTGGAAAGGAAGATAAGCACTGGCACCGTGTATAGGCCACGATGCAAACTGTCCAGGCCTGCAAATACTCTGATCATTTTTATGTATTCTCAAGTCTGTCCAATGTTCCCCATCCAATGATCCCTGCAGAACAGGTAAACATTCAAGATCTTGTAACCATACAAACTGGAATCATTTCTACATTATCAGATTCAAAAATTTATGCCATGTCAGATAGCTCCAGTACCTGCAAACTCCATGACCGAATGTAACCCATAGAGGTATCCTGTCTTAATGTATAGTAATTACACATAAGCTGTATGAAAACAAGACGAAAGTAAGAAACATCAACCGCATATATTTCTTAAGAAGGATGAAATTGAAACAAAACCTACCAAATTTTACTATGGGAGCTGCTTTCAAATTGAAAAACATTACACAATATACATAAATGTTATTTTATCAAAAATATAATGATAAGCACGAAAGCATTCATGTTGACAGCGAAGCAAAAGAATATGCAATGCAATGGACACCCGTGACCCATGTGCCAGCAGGACAATAAAATAGGTTGTGTTGCATTCAGTCATGGTAAATATACAGAGCAACAGTAGTCAGATATCTTTTAGTTGCAAGTACTTTTAATTTGAATCGCTTAGTAATATTAATATATGGATGAAGACAGAAATACAGGAGGTACAGGATGTATAGATCATATCAAAATGATTCACAATGTACAACTGTGATTTTATCAAAAAAATAATGATAAAGCACGAAAGCATTCATGTTGACAAGGGAAGAAAAAGAATATGCAATGGACACCCATATGCCAGAACGACAGTAAAACAGCTTGTGTTACATTCAGTCTTGGCAAATATACTGAGGAAATAGTACTAAGATATCTTTTAGTTGTCAGTACTTTTAATTTGAACCGCTTGGTAATATTAGTATATGGATGAAGACAGAAATACAGGAGGTACAGGATGTATAGATCATATCGAAATGATCGTGTAACAGTAGTTTTATGTGTCAATGCAAGTGTAATGTTTAGACACTAACAACACATACAAGGCAATTTATATCCCCTCCACTAAATTGAATTCTGAGAAGTGCTAATGCCACCATATGGCCAAATATGAAAAGGATTACAAGAATGCTTCCTTGTTCAAGAAAACAGACATTACAAGAATTCCCTTTTCATCCTTGAATTGTTCCAAAAGAACCATATACAAGAAAACAATCCAACGAACAACTAGTGCTTAGATACATTAGCTACTTGCTTTTCCATGCAAGAAAAACAAGCAACATTTAATAAAATCCATTTATTAGAACATCAAATTACAAGAATAATTAGCGATACATATACGTCCGAGAATGCTACAAATACCTAAGTCTGGTCGGTAAATTTAGCATGCAGCACAGAAAAGCCTAGGTGAGTTTCATGTATAAATTGGCATAATGAGGAAATGTGAAGGTTATACGTAGTATTTTATCATTTGCAGAGTATAAGAATATGACAAATGTTCCTGGTGTTTAGGAGACATCTGATCATAGAAAAGATGCTTGTTCCTACAATTCATATAAGATTGCCCTTTTGGTCAAATTTTTAGGGTAAGTTGACATATTAGGAGATGAGACAGTTTTCAGGGATCAGAAGGGACCTGTTTGGGGGTAGTCTGGTATGTATATCTTAAGCATATATCACAGAAATGTCTAGATACATTTCATGTATAAGTTTACATAATGAGGAGATGAGAAGGTTATAGGTAATAATTTATCGTTTTTTAAGTTGAAAAGCTTCCAATCAACGGTAGGAATTGCACCCATGGACTTGTGAAAGAAAATCTTAGCTAAATTTTCCCAGGGATCACACCCAGCCCCATCCATGGGGAGAGTATGTCACATGCAGTAATCGAACCTGAGTGGGATGGATAACAACACCCTTTGTTAACCACCCAGGCTAGACCCCACTGACAGTAGTTAATCATTTTCAAGAGGTAAAGATCTGACTTAAAATTTGCTGAGATTTAAGCTGCATTTGATCTTAGAAAGGGGGGGGTATATTAATTGGTGTAATTTGACATACAAAGAGATAAAATAGTGAAATAAATATTGGGAATTCTACGCATTATTTGGGGTTAAGGATTTGGTGATTTATTTACTTTTTATATTCTAACTAGAATGCTCTTTAAGGTGATGCTTCACAACAGATCATATATTTGAAAGGAGCTAAATTCTCTAAATTAAAAGAATATTACAGGCATCGGGGATATGGGTTGATCTCCACCAAATTGCCTTCTTTCCTAAAATTTCTTAAAGACAATATTTGCTTGTTGATAGAATTTCATTAAAACACTAGCCAAAATTTATTAGAATGCTATCTAGTTTGCATCTATCCAACTTTACAGGAATCAACAGTGATCTAGATTATAATTCTAGTATGGCATGTAATTCTTTTTAAGAGATTTTACCATCTATACTAATGTTAAATATTCCATTCCTTAATTGTTTCCTCAAAAGCACCATCTATAGAAGATTGAGAAGTAGTATGTTAATAGCATAGTTTTAAAAACCGGAACTGGTTGAGAGTCCAACCAGAACCGGTCGAACCGGTTTCAATGAACCGGTTTTTTAAAAAATACAAAAAATATTTAAATTTTAACGAAAAAAATATATTTTTAAGATTTTAAATCATGTTTCCAAAGCATTAGAGACAATTAGAGACAACATATCCAAAGTATGCTCATGAATATATCTTACAGATGCAATGGGTGTGTTATTGATGCGGCACCAAAGATCACATACCACTCCAAGTCCTTCTAAGGCACTGACTTAAATTACTAAGTATATGGTTGATAGATGTACGTGTTGGTTCAAGTAGTGAAGCACCGGTGACATTATTTACTTGGCAATGATCATAAGCTTCTCCAGTCTACAGTTCCTCTAAAAAAGGATAAAAATTGAGAATGCATTCCACATGAAGTGTAATAATTATTTTTAGTAGTTCAAGATTGTGATTTAAGTACCAAAATAGAAACACAAATAAAGTGGCAGATTTCCTATTGTGACCAACAACAGTTGGATTGACAATGTTTTTGCAATTTCAACGATTGTCTAGACTTCATGCAGATTTATGTAGTCTTGCAAATCTTTGTGATGATGCCTCCATAGGAAGGATTTTGTAAAAAACCAGCACTATTATGTTCCTTTTGGAGATTTCCAAGTTAACTGAAGAGTGTACATTGTCACCTCATCCAATCTCCCTGCACTGTGTTAGTGCTTGCTAAGCACAGGGGGGAATCCCTATGCAACCTGTACACGTAGTGTGAACCCTAAAGATAAAAAATCTCTGCCAAACTGCAATAAATGCTTGCTGTAATTCGAAATATAAGACCTGTAATATGCAATTAAACACACTAAACAGCAAGCAAAAACACAGATTTACACCTGAGGATGATTATTCACTTGGGGAAACATGCAAATCCTCTGTTAAAACACGAAAACCTGCTCTTAAAAGGGCAGTTCTGGGTGCAGAAATGTAAAAAAGAGCAAGTGTAAAATTTGTCTCTGACTTGGCCTCAGACTCATCATCAAAATGCTCCCAAATGCTGAATAAGAGAAGTGTGAGGCACTTAGAGGGGAGTGAGAGTGTCTTATAGACTAGAATTAGGGTTTAGGGGATCTTAGGTTTTAGGGACCAAACCGGCCGGTTTGGTCATAAACCGGCCAACCAGTTCGGTTTATTGGCCGGTTTGAATCAGTTGACCATCAAACCGGTAAAACTGGCTGGTTCCGGTTCACTGGTTTTTAAAACACTGGTTAATAGAGACATAAACCAGTAAAAGCAATACAACACCAAAGAGCATGAGGGAACTAAGGAACAAGATTCGGAAAACTTCCATTCAAGAAGTTTGATGGATTACATAATGATATTAATCTCACAGTTATATCCTGTGGTCTAATTACAAATCCAAGAACCCTAGAAAGTTATATTTTTGGCTCTACTGGGGTCTTAAGAATTTCAATCAATGCATAACAGACTCTAGAGTTGGACTTGTGTTTCATTCTATCTTGAGTCTCATGGTCATGAATAAATGCAGCGGATGGTGTGTACTGAAATGTAATAAGTAATGCTGCTCCAAAGGCCACTATTCAAGGCTGAACACAACTGTGGAGACATAGGAAGGACTACATGGGGGCCAAAATACCTCAAATCTTGATCATCGTGGATGTCAGTAGTAACTCTTCCTTGGAACATACTATAAAAGACAACACATACTCTAATGAGTAGACTCTAGTGGCACCTAGCATCCTCAACCAGCTAACATAAAACTTTTGAACAAGCAACACGCTGTTATCCTAAACATGGTTACAACAGAAACTGTAATTGAATCTTATTGGATTCCCAGTAATCTACTTCTGCAATACCTCTGTTTTCCAACAGAAGATATAGAAAACAAGGCAACCTACAACATTGCCTTTATTCGTATATAGTTGTGATTCATGAAAGACATTCATAACAGACAGTATCTAGCTATTGTATGGAATAGAATTGAGATAATGGCAGGAAGGTAAAACCAATAGGATAAACAAGAGTAATGAAATCCATATATATTATAAACAGTGGATTTTTTCAGTGAATAAAGAAAATGAATGGGAATAACAGACTTCTTGCTAACTGAATTCCCACTAAAGCACTTGCCTAGGAACAATCAAAACATAAATCCAAAGGCAATCAAATCTGCATCCACTATTGATGGTGATCTTGGAAATAATTATATGCATTGCAAGTCCCTGGTATGAACTAGCCATCCATCCCTAATCTCGTCTCCTCTCCAAGGAAATCATCCCACAGTTTCTGAAAAGACTCAAAAGTGGGTACCTTCTCACGAGCACAAAGTGATGACATGATGGACCAAAGCCATTCAGAGTTATCTGATATAACTTACTTTGATCAATCTTATCCAATGGCAGCAAGTTGATCTCTCAACTCTATGATCTTCATCATATAGCTTGCCACAATATCAGTCTTTCTCATGCAGGTACCATTGAGCTTGTTCTTCAAAAGAATTTTACGAGACAAGTTGACACTCTGGTACAACATGACCAAGGCATCAAACATCTCCTTCACTGTCTTCTTCTCTGTAATGCGAGGAATCAACTGATCTTTCAATGAATCAAGGACAGTTTGCTTTACCTTGGCCAATTTCTTAGTATGTTCTACCAAGTCCTTAGAATCAACAGGAGGTGTAACCTCCTTATCCACAAGATAACAGAGTTCAACTTCCTCCACAAGATTCTGCATCTTGCACTTCCATCGTACGAAGTTAGAAGCACCTTCCAACATGACACACTCTTGGAGATCGACATTGGCATTGCTGCAAACCCTAAAAGCACACTAAAACAGATAGATCAAACTAAAAAAATAATATCTGCAACCTATCCCAAGTGCAAGTCGCCTATCTTAGGCTGATAACAAACTTACAATCACTGGAAGATCCTGGGCATATCACCCAACAACCTACCATAGGGTAGGATTTGCTTCACTCATTGAAGCTTGGGTATGACACCCACTGAAACCTTATGACAACTCCCTCTCACAGGGAGTAGCCGATTCCATACATGAATTTGAAGGATCTCAATGAACATGCTCTGATACCATGTTAATTTTCATACCATCGTAAGCATATCTCAAATAAATTAACCTAACTTAGGTAGCTTAAAACTAAAAACCTCAATCAAAACAACAATCTCTAAATACGTTAATCTACAAACACATTGTTGGAGATTACAAACAGTAAAAACACAATGTGGAACTCTCAACACTACATATATCTTCTATTTACTAAAAGAAAGAAAAAAATACACTAATATAGCTCAAATTTCAAACTTGACAACCAACATAGCAGTGCGTCCTAGGTCTCTTTTATAGAAAAAGAGAGAGGGAAGATACATTGTCATTGGTCACATACATAAAGTGCCCAACGTGACTCGGTCAAACCCTAACCCAAGATACTCAGCCAATGCACCCCCTTACATGGATAGAAGTGCTAGAGATAGTGCACCCCAACTAGAGGATAAGTGTGACATATATGCATGCATGCACACTCCTCCTTGGGATCTACACACTCCAACTCCTCTTGAAAGAGTCTTAGCAGTCCTAGGGATTTGTGCCCTACTCTAACAATAAATAATGCAAGCAAAAACAAACTAAAAAATAGTAAAGCTAACTGCAGTGGATCAATGGTCTAAAATATACAATCAAGGAGCTTAGAAAATGCATGTTAGAGGCATGCATGTGATGCAAGCAAAAACAAACTAAAAAATAGTAAAGCTAACTGCAGTGGATCAATGGTCTAAAATATACAATCAAGGAGCTTAGAAAATGCATGTTAGAGGCATGCATGTGCCCTCACCCTCTCTCTCTCCCACATAACTCCAGCATTAGCATTGCTCCCAAGAACAGTAGTGTTGCACCATCATATTGATTTGTTGCGCCCTCATACTCAATGCACATGAATCGAGGTAGCCTTTATTAACAACACTAGGCCACATAGAAAGAGAACCAACTACAGATAAATAGCATAAAAATCTAACACAAAGGAACAACCTCAGGATGCATACTCTCCTCATAGAGCCACACCCTAAAGATGCAAATCCAATTGTAGCTGACAATCCAGTTGTTCCAAATCCACGACTTATCTTGATGACCAAAGACTATAGCTAGTCTGAAAAAAACCCTCTTTGCATAGCCCTGCTAAGTAAAAGATGCTTGCTTTCTCTTATCATTTATAATGGTAGTCAAAAAAACCTAGTCTCCGTAAGCTTGTTTCAAATTTATGGTTTCCTACTATAGTGCAACCTACTTCCTATCACTTTGGTTGGGTTAAAAATTTTGGTAACAAGGCCATGTACAGTCACTTTTTCCATTGGATGCTTTTAGGATGCAGTTCATTGTGATGTCACTCCACTTTATTGGTTTGAGCAAATCCTTTGGTGTGTCCTTGGATATGTCATTCATAATGGGCGGCACAACACTTACACACTTCATAAGTATGGTAAAGTATACAAACTCACCACTACTTCTTTGCCCACCTCTCCTTTACTTTTTGAAAAGCAAGCAATGAAACACGTTAATGTCCTTAAGATCTTAGCACTTGGTGTTATCCAACAAGTAAAAGATGATAACATGGGAAAGCTCCCTCCTTTGTGTATTTCAGTTATTGTAGATGCATATTCAAATATTTTTGAAGAACCTACAAGATTACCTCTTTTCTAAACTATCGAGCACAACATTGATTCGGTTCTAGGTTCTTCACCCCCTAATTTTCCTACCTATCACACAATGTCTATTGAGAATGTGGATATAGAGAAGCAATTGCATGAACTCCTTGAAGATGGTAATATCCATCCTAGCACATCTCCCTGTGGTTCTCCAATCCTAATTGTTGATGTTTTGTAGCATCAGGGAGGTATTCTCACATTGGCCTTGGTGTCGAGCATGTGGGAATCTTTGTTGGCACTCACATTGCATTTTTACTTTGTAAAAACCCCTTTTATATAGAGTTGGGGCTTAGAATTGTTGTTGTTGGGGTTTTGCACCCACTTGGAGGAATAAAGAATTCTAATTTAATGTTGAGTTTAGTGGGGGGCTTCTAAAGTAAGTTAGGGGATTCTAAACTCACTTTTAGACTCCTATAAAGGGAGAGGCAATGTGAGGAGGCACCACACATCTTATCTTGTCATCATGTATTTGGCATGAGTGAGTGAGCACTCTTGCCAAGGGGATTGAGGAGGCAAGTTTTAGCAAGGAGGATATTCACTTTGGCAAATCTGGTCTAGGGTTTCTGGTCTTTCTTTCTCATTTTTCAGCAAAGGAGTAGAAGCCGCACATGTGAGAGAGAGGAGGAGAGGTCGCATGTGTGGGATCCATACAAGTCGTACGATGCATTAATTACAGGTCGTACCACACATGCGAACCATACAGACAACTGCACGTGTAGGGTACAGGGCTAACACAGCCGTGATGTCATCCAGGTACGATTGTGATGCTAGCAGGGTTTCGGGCAGATTTGTAAGTTGGAAGGTTTTCAATAATTTTGCTCTGATTGTAATTTTTTCTGAGGATTGTTTTTGTCCTCTAGATCCTCAATCTGAAAATTATTTGAGAAATTTTTTGGTCTCTTGTGCATGGATGATTTCTCTCTAATCTATGTGCTTCTGCTACAACTTTTTGTCATAAGTTTAGTGTAAAATTATTCGGTGATAACACTCATAGAATTTATTGTTTGAGGTCACTTGGAAGTAATTTTCATATTTGAAATTGAATGCATTGAATGCTTCAAAATTAACATGGTGTCAGAGCAGAGGCTCTAGAGAGAGAAGGTTATCTTCTTGAGACACAAGTTGTTGCAGATTTTTGTTCTTGTTCAAGACTAGACGCGATGGTGGCCACTCTTAGAGTTGAGGATAGGTTGGAGGTGGCCACAAATTTCCGGGCCTGGAAGGCTAGGATTCTTTTGCTCTTGGAAGAAAATAATCTCAAAAATTACAATGAGAATGTTATTCCAGATCCTAATGATGCACAAGAATTGGAGGCTCATAAGAAGAAGAAAGTGAAGGCCAAGCGGGTGTTGTTGGATTCTGTGAAGGATCACTCAAATCCTCGTATTTCCGAGAAGAAGACAGCCAAGCAAGTGTGTAGAGCCACCGGCCAAAAAGCAGTCAACAGCAGAGGGTAGTCGTGGGAGGCTCGGACGGCACTGGAGAGACAGACACGCAGAGGAAAAGAGTCGTTGGATCGTGGGCTGAGGAAATCCCATGGAAGATTTGCAGGTGTAGGAGCAAGTTACGGCGTGGAGATGAGAAAGTTCGAGCAGTTGGACCATGGAGCAACTAGGAAGGGGAGTCGCATGAAGAGCGCCAACAAACAAAGGTCGCAAGGAGCCATGGAGTAGCAGTCGTGGCAAAGGAAAGTGTTAGCGTGGCAGAGTTAGCCACTAGCTGAGAAGAAACGAGCGTGGACAAGGTTGGGTCACGACTAGAAGTGGCAGCCGCAGTTGCTGAAAGAAGGGCAGTGTTGGTGTCGAGAAAAACAACCGCAGTAACAATTGTGTAGACAGCGCATGGAGGCCACGACAGCCAGGAGCAGGGCTATGACAGTCGGGCAGACCGAAAAATCCGTCGAGCAACGCCCAGAAGGGCTTGGACAGTAGTCAGCCAAGACCGCAGGAGTCCTGAGCAGCAGCAGAAGGCAACGAGCAACCCTGGGTAGTAGGTTCGGGCAACGGGCAGCAAATCTGGGCAGCAGGCAGCAGGCCCAAGCAGCAGGCAACAAGGTCCGAGTAGCAAGCAACGGATCTTGGGCAGCGAGTAAAAGGTCTTCGAAGAAGGGTCCGAACCAGATGGCAGGGATAGCTTTCGTGTCAGAGGGAGCAGCGAATCAGGTGGTTTGGACAGCAGGCATGGTGGCAAATCTAATAGTGAAGATAGAGCCACATCCAGGTGGTAGAAGTACCTTCCTCGTTAAGAGGAAATGTTGATGTATTTAGCATCGGACAAGTACTTCCACATAGGCTTGATGTCTAGCATGTAGAAGTTGCCCTTGTAACCTCTCAGAACCTTAGGAAGTTCACTTTATGAGTCAATAATTAAAGTGAATGACCCTTTAGGTTAGTGTGAGCTTAATTAATTGAAATGCCTAAGTTAGTTGGCATTATTAACTTAAGTGGGTGAATCTTAACCACTAGATCTAAAGTGAACGTGAGATTAGATCCCAGTCGTTGATCATTTTGGAGAAGATCTAGAGTTTTGGGCTTAGGGTTAACTCAATGTTATAAAAGACAACCTAGGTGAGAGGATGAGACACACACAGAGTACAAAGGAACAAAGAGGGATTCTTTGCTCATGTACTTGTGTCACACACAAAGTGAGGAGATCTCATTGATTGGGTGAAGAGCAATTCATCAAAGTGTGAGTGGGCAGGGCTGAGGAAAGGAGCAAAGGAGTAGCAAGGGAGATAGCAGCCACGTGGGCAGGGCTGAGGAAAGGAGCAAAGGAGTAGCAAGGGAGATAGCAGCCACGTGGGCTAGGCTAGATGATGCATTGTATTCCTCTGATGGGCCATTATCCCAAGACAGGAGCCCAAGATTTTAATTAATAAAATCAAAACTAAGATCTGGTTTACCCAAAATCTTTGTGCAATGTGTTTAGTTTCCTATTAATGCTTTCGCTGTAATGTTTGGTTAAAACCTAGTTGTACAATTAATAAATAAAGTGATTTTATTTCGAGTTAAGTGTCGGGTGCTAGGTTCGGAGAAATTAGCATGGATGTCCCTATCAACATTTCGACAACACTTCTCCCATATATAGCAAAAATTGTGGACAATTTCCTATGAGCAAAGAGAAGATAATGAGATATTGCCACATGGGACAATGTGTTGTATTGTATTTTCTTATGTACTATGCATACCTATGTACTTTTCCTACAAGCTTCCTTCTTCTATAAGCTTCCTTGTATACATTTCTCCTATTTGAAGCTTTCATCATTGTGTTTTATTAGAGACAATCCTACAATTGTGTACTCTATATTTAGCAATACAAATAAATGTCCAACATGTGTACATTATGGTAAATCTTCTCTCTTTTCATAGGTGCATACTTGTTCTCTTGTGTCCAAGTATCTACTTCGTTGCTTTGTGGTAATATCACACCCTCCATTGTACAAAACACAAATTCGTTAACAATTTTTTAAATTTTTCCAAAAGTTAATCCCTAATTGAGATATCGGAAGCAAAATATTGAAAATATTTGACTTATTCCAAAAAAATGCACTTTTTGTGAAAAAAACATACTTGAAACGTGAAATTTCTCTTATAAAACCCAACATTTTTCATAGTTTAATTTAATTGAAAATGTTATTTTTCATTATTTGATGTTTGGCTATTTTTTCAAGTCATTCCAATTTTTCCCATGTTTTTCCTCTAGTCTAATTTTTTAATCCTCACCAAGTTATTCTTAAGTCTCATTTTTTAGATACCACCACCCCCACCATATAGCCATAGCCACATTATGGCTATCATAAGTGCCTCATAGCCTATTTACAATAATAAATAATAAAAACAAGTATGGTTGTGGCCTACTGAATGACTCCTTCCCTAATGTGGGAGGAATTTTGTGTTACTGGGTAGCAAGCCTAGTAATCTAACAAGAAAGACAAGCATAAACCTATGCAATCATAGTGGAAGTGATAAGCATATAAACAGGAAGCTATTAACTTCCACTAACTAGTCATCCATGTGAATAGCAATGGACCCATCATGATCAATCTAATGTCTACAATGCTTTCCAACTCAAAGCATTACACTAGGGAATTTCATACTATGACATATGATGTAAAATATACATGCAATAATCATAATAGCACATAAATAAACATGGTACCAATCAATGTTATTTGGACCAGACCTGATCGGTCTAGACCCTTCAGTGCCTGAACTAGTGGCTAAAATAGACCAAGAGGTCAATTCAGTATCAATCAACCAGTTCAGTTTATACCAGTGGAAGTCATGGGGGAAAACAAAACAAAAAAGCATGGAAAGAAAAAAGAGACCCCCCAAAACCCTAAAGCAAGCAAACTTACATATTTTGTGTCTAACAGTTTGGATTTACATTGATGCACATGAATATACTTTTTAATTAAATTTTACATATTCTATGTATTTTTAATAGATTAGTTCACAAGCCAATCTCAATCTAGTTTGACCCTTAGTTCAATCCAATTCTAATAACTTTGGTACCAATATCAAATTCCCCATGAATCATCATCACGGTAACAAACAAAACAATAAGATAGATAATAAACCAAAAATATGTTATTCCGACAAAAGAAAAGGTCTTTGGTCAAAAAAAATCATGCCAAACCCACAAAGGTAGACTTGGCTAAAAGTTACTTGTGCTCCTTGCCTTGGTTTCCATGTTAATCTTTGCAGTACCAATTTGCCACTAGTGCATAATTATGATCAAACTCGCAAGAAATGAAGCCTACAACTAACATAAGGCTCACAATGCCATACATGGAGAATCACAATATCATATATGCCATGCAGGTAGGGCCAAAGTATCGTCCATGCCATAGTTGCAAGGCCAATGTACTGCAAATGTCATAAATGTAGGGCCAATAATCGTACATGACAAATGTAGGACCATAGTACCCCACATCTCATACACGCAAGGCAGATCTGAAACAATCCTTGAAACAAGGATCAAGCAACTGTGAAATCGAGCAATTACTAAATAACTCATCAAGTGGAAGAACCTACCAGTAGAAAAGGCAACAAGGTAAGATGAGTTCTTCATGCAAAAACACCCACAGCTAAACAAGTGTTGAGGGCAACACTTGTTTGAAGGGGAGGGGCATGTTAATCCCTAGATATTCAGTTATAACACTTGTATTGTTATTATATTAGTATGGTCAGCTAGACCCTTTAATTGTAATTATACCCTTTGTCTCATATATATACCAAGGAGACCTAGTTTTCAAAATCATCTCATCTTGTACATTTGTTTTATTGTAAAAGGAGGTTGTCCCCTCGAAGAGGCTTCACATTCATTCTTCTCTCATTCTCAAGGCATGGAGTTACTTCTCTTTCTCTTTTTATGCTATTTGGGTGATTGGTGCATAACATTTAGTTTCATACACTATATGTCAAAAATGTAAAATTTTCAGACCCCACCCAGTTTCAAGTCTCGCTGATTTTTCTCGATGTTTAATGCCCAAAACCTAGTTTTATGGCAGCCATAAATACTCGGCATATAAACAAAAATTCAGAACTGAAACATGAGGATTTTGAACAGCATTTAATGCAGAAATAAAGTTATATCAGCAGCACCATATTCAGAAAACAAAATGCACAGAGATTTTTGGTCAAACTTGACCCTGGAAAAACCCACAAGGGGAATGTTGATTTTTCAATAAGCTAGGCTCAAGCAGGAAGTTCATTCCAATTTTAGCATTTTACTTGAACCATAGACAATTGCAGTTACACCATAAACAATTTGTTGCAACAACCAAGATCACAAGAAGAAATACCATGCACAAGTGCACAAGAAGTATCCTGGGAAACCCTTCTCAACAAGGGAAGAAAACCCAGCCAATCGTTTGCAATATTCTTCAAGAGAAAGACCGCCCACACCATAAACTTAGCACACAAAAGGGTGCTCACAAAACCTAGAAGACTAGCGCCCAAGAGAAGTGCGCACTTCAGCCCAAGAACAAGTACTTGCTGAAATTTCCAAACTCACTTTTTTTTTTCCTCAATGGGGAAATTACCTTTATTTATATTACACTGAACATATCAAAAGTAGTGTCGATTGGCACAACAGGGACGACCTCAATAACTCACAATATAATTAATAATTACCATATTAATTATCTTTTACATTAATTATCTTTCACTTTATGGTGGGGCGTGTACCCTTTACATCACAAATAGGGTTACAGGTAAGTCTGACTCTTGGACAATATAGCAAGGGATCTCATACACCCACTAGTGCTCAGCCACTAGGGGCACGTCCACGTCTCTATCTCACTGCGTCTCACAGGAGAATCATCGGAATACACACTCACTAGTGCTCAGCCACTAGGATCACGTTCACCTGTGCTCAGCCACAGGCGCGTCCTACTCAGCAGATCTCTATCTCATTGCGTCTCACATGAGAATCATCTGGAGTATCACAGCATCTCAACTCTCTGCACAAAGAAGAACAGCACATTGTTTCATCTCTGTCTCATATAGAACAACACACCCAACTCATGAGCTTCCTCGCCTCACACAAGGGCAC
>SNQJ01S0010864.1:43989-67804 GCA_010110895.2 Picea sitchensis | reverse complement strand
GTATCACAGCATCTCAACTCTCTGCACAAAGAAGAACAGCACATTGTTTCATCTCTGTCTCATATAGAACGACACACCCAACTCATGAGCTTCCTCGCCTCACACAAGGGCACACAACGTTCCATCTCCGTCTCAAAGAGGAACCACACACCCATCTCATGGGCACACCCAACTCATGGGCTTCCTCACCCCACAAAGGGGCACACAACGTTCCTGCTCCATCTCATAGAGGAACAACACACCCATCTCATGGGCACACCCAACTCATGGGCTCTCTCTCAGGCCGACTCACTCAGTCTGTGTCTTGGAGGATGTCTCACGCAGCTGTAATCATCAACAGGGAAAACCAGTGAGAGGGATTTTTATTATTTCAAAGCTCAGAGAAATCTTCTGTTACAACCAAAATTTATCTTCAACAAAAATTACAGACTTATATCGTAAACCCTGCCAAGGTTCCTCCTTGAAATCTGAGCCACATACTCCTCGAAATTTGTGCCCATAAATTCTTGAAATTTGTGCCCAGAAACAAAGTTGTACGGCTCTCGATTATAGTGCCTCCTAGCTCTACGGACTATACGAAATTTTCCAGAAATACGTGCCTCCTTTTGTTGTCTCGATTTCTGTGCCAAAACTATTGTACGATAGCCTTGAAATTCATGCCCTCTTTGCCTCCGAAATCAGCAGTATGGCCTCCTCGAATTTTGTGTCATTTTTTGTTGTACGACCTCAAAAATCCATACTGTATGGCCCAGGTATGTTGTACCTTCTCCTCGATTTGGGTGTTGTGTTTTTTTGTCTTGGAATCCGTGCCACCTTCTGAAAAAATGTTTTCTCTGCTTCAACTCGACCTCACTCTCTCAAACTCTCTTCAAATGACATCAACAATGAAGATGGAGAGCACCTCACTAATGAAAGTCGACTCAATGAGGGAATGTGAGGGGTTTCATAATCCAACAGTTGAGATTGGATTAGATGAGTGGATGAGATTGAGTGTCCATTCACTCACCCCCTTTGCTTAAGTCATAAAGTCACCTTTTAATTTACCTCTCATAAATTAAATGACAAGAGTCCACATTAGGCACTTTCCCATCCCCTAGGCGCCTAGGTGATGAGAAAGACTTTCCTAGGTACTTTTTAATTATTTTTAACACTCCCTCTTACCGAGGAAGGTGTTACTCTTCACTCCAAACTTATCTCTGAAAAATACAAACTTGCCTTTTCCCAAAGCTTTAGTGAGTATGCTCGCAATCTGCTCATCTGTAGATATATACTGTAGCTCAATTGCTCCTCTCTGAACCTAATCCCGGATGAAGTGATATCGAATCTCAATGTGCTTAGACCTGTCGTGAAAAACTGGATTCTCAGAGAGTTTGATTCAACTCTGATTATCACAGTAAATCATAGTCGGTCTCAATTGCACACCAAATAATCCCACCAGCAACTTGCGAAGCCAAAGGGCCTCACAATTGGCCTGACTGGCAGCCATATATTCAGCCTCTACAGAACTCAAATCCACTGAATTTTGCTTCCAACTGAACCAAGACACCATTGTTGATCCCAATCCGAAACAACATCCAGAACTACTCTTCCTGTCACTGACACATCCTACCCAATCTGAATCAGTATAGCCCACCAATCGAACTCCATCCCCTCTCAGATAGTCCAGGCCATAATTCACTGTACCACAAAGATATCTAAGCACATGTTTTGTTGCCACCCAATGCACTCTCCTAGGCTCCACCATAAACTGACTAAGAGTGTTGACAGCAAAACAAATATCTGGTCTGGTATTGACCAAATACATCAATGAACCAATCAACTGACAATATAAGTGGGATCAACCAACTGTGACTCAGAAGCATGAAGCTTCTTCCAATTAGTAATCATGGGTGTGGTCATGGGCCTACAATACTCCATCTGGAATCTCCTCAGAATGTCACAAGCATACTTCCCCTGTCCCAAAAAGATGTGTCTAGGCTCCTGCCAAACCTCCAACCCCAAAAAATAATGCATCAATCCAATATCTGTCATCTCGAACTTTGAAGCAAGGCTCTCCTTCCAGCTAGTAATGAGTCTCTCAGCCCCTGTAATGAAAAGATCATCAACATACAGCAAGAGTATGAGAGGATCCTCTCCAACCACAATGAAGTACAGGTTGGGATCCGCCTCACTCTTCTTGAAGCCCAACTATTGCAAATAGGCATCAATCCTAAAATAACAAGCTCTAGGAGCTTGTTTCATCCCATACAATGCCTTCTTCAGTCTGCACACATGAGACTCTCTCCCATGCACCTCAAAGCCCAATGGTTGCTCAATGTACACCTCCTCCTGTATGAGACTATTCAGAAATGCGATCTTCACATCCATCTGATGGATCTTCCAACCCATCTCTGTTGCAATAGAGATCATTGCCCTGATCGAGGTATATCTAGCAATCGGAGCGAGGATCTCATCATAATCAACTCCCTCAACCTCTGAGAACCCCCAAGCCACAAAACGAGCTTTGTACTTCTCAATGCTGCCATCTGCAGCATACTTGAGTTTGTAGAGCCACCTAGAAGTCACCACTGACTTCCCCTCACGTCTAGGAACAATCCCCAAACATCATTCTTCACGATGGAATTGTACTCTTCCATCATGGCATCTCTCCAAACATGTCTGCCAGCAGCCTCCTCAAAAGTGGAAGGCTCAAACTCCCTGATGTTGCTCACCATCGCAATATAGCTGCAAAATCCCTCAGGAGGTTTACTCTCCCTCACAGCTTGCCTGGGATTCCCCATAGAACCATGTGCCTCTCTCAGAGTGTCCTGAAACCACTTGGGCTTCCTCCTCTCTGAAGTAGTGTTCCATGGAGGGAACTCCCCCTGCTCAACCCCATCACCTGAAGACTGTGAACTTGAAGTAGAATCTGGAGCACTCGATCCTAAAATCTAAGGATCAGTAACTTGTGATCCTGACACCAGTGGCCCTGTGCCCTGTGGAGCAGTCGTCACTGAAACTAGTGGACATGAACTCTTTGTCACTGAAGTCTGCTGTGGACTCACCTGAATCTAAGATGATGACTGCTCACCCCTCTCAGTCCCTCGTGACTTCCTAAAGGCTCTATCCTCCTCAAATATCACATCCCTTCTCAAAATTGTCTTCCTCAAGGAAGGGATGTATATGTGGAAAGCCTTTGACGTCTAGCTATACCCAACAAAAATCCCCTTTTATGTCATGGACTCTAGCTTTGTCCTCTTCTCATAAGGGACATGTGAATATGCAAGGCACCCAAAAATCCTAAAGTGCCCAACCTCAGGCTTCTTCCCAGAGAAAGCCTTCTCAAGAGTCTTGTACCCCAATGCTCTGTGTGGACTCCTGTTCTGCAGATAAACTGCAGTGTAACATGCCTCAGCCGAAAGAAAGAGTGGTAGCCCTTGATCATGCAACATGGCTCTCGCAGCCCCAACTATGGCCATGTTCTTCCTCTCGGCAACCCCATTCTGTTGTGGGTTGTAAAGAACAGTCAACTCCCTCTTAATGCCCTCTCCTACACAAAAGTCATTAAACTCCTTGGAGGTAAACTCACCCCCATTATCTATCCTCGGTACTCTGATTTTCCTCCTAGTCTGGTTCTCCACAAGAGCTTTAAACTCTTGGAACCGATTGAAGACCTATCCTTTGGTCTTCATGAAGAAAATCCAATACTTCCGAGAGAAGTCATAAATGAATATGACATAGTACAAACAACCACTCAAAGATGCAGAAGACATAGGACCACAAACATCAAAATGAATCAAATTAAGTATACTTGTTGCTCTGTTGTCACTGCTTGGAAAAGCAGTCTTGGTGTACTTTCCCAAAGCACACCCCTTGCACAACTCCTAGTGCTTTGTACTGAACTCTAGCACTCCAGTCACAATCTCCTTCAGTATCCTCAAAGCCCCGTGATGCAAATGGGCCATCCTCCTATGCCATAGCTCACAAAGATCATTGTTGTTGGTAGTATGATACAATGCATTAGCTGGCTAAAACATGAGCTTGTAAAGCTTCTGATGTTGAGTCCTAATCACTTTGGTCGAAGTGATACTAGACCCCTTGGGAAATAGGAGCACCTGTCCATCACGCAACAACACCTCATATCCCCCTCTCCTCAATAGTAGAAACTGAAATCAAGTTCTTCTTCAAGCCGGGAACATATAGGACATCTCTCAACAACATGGGAGGTTGAGACTCCCTCTGAAATAATACTGTCCCACTACCAACTGCCTTGACCACCCGATAATCTCCAAGCACTACCTCAAGATCACCAATATGTGTAAGATCTGTCAAATGCTCACGAACACGTCATATGGCGGGAGGCACCACTATCAATATACCAAACACTGGAATGTGTGGCTCTAGTGGAAAAACACACCACTAAGGAAAACTCCTTATCGAACCTGGTGGAAAACTCCTCCACCTCTGTTGAAGTTGTTGTCTGCTTCTTTTTCTTATTAGGACATTGTCCCGCATAGTGCCCAACTTTGTGACATGCAAAGCACTTGACTTTGCTCATGTCCTTCTTGCCTTCACTCTTCGGTTTGTTTCCTCCCTTAGGACCCTTTTTGAACTTCTTCTTGTTGTTAGCAGCAAGAGCCACATTCTCCTCATCATTACTAGTAGATGAACTGCCATGCACATAACCTCTCCGAGTTTCCTCCTAAACAAAGTCATCCCAAAGACATTCCCACTTGGGAAGATTCTCCCTAGCCACAATGCCCTCAAGAAAAATAGCCCATTATTTGGTTACCCCATTCAATGTTGTCCTCACAAATTCACTATCAACAATGGCCTCCCCAACAGCGCCAAGTTCATCTCTCACCTGTGTCAACCTAGTAAGATATGTAACCATATTTTCAACCTTGGTCATTCTAATGCTTTTCAGTTTCTCTCTCAAAACCATCTTTCGGTTCTCATTAGTACTTTGATACAATTTCGTCAAGGACTCCCACATTTCATAGGCATTTATCTTCCCTGTCACATGAGGAATCAAATGGTCCTTGATGGCATCAAGGATGATTATTTTAGCCTTGATACTCTTCTTGTTATAGGTTGCTAGAAGAGTAGCATTTGTAGGCATAGTTATTGGGTTTGTTGTGGAGTTCTCAACAATGTCCCATAACTCACTTTCCTGCAAAATCAAAATCATTCTCTCCTTCCAAGCACCAAAATTTACTGCCCCATCAAGTCTATCCTCAACCCTTAAACCAATAGCCATTGACCCTTCTCAACTGAAAATAAGAATTCCAAAACTCTGTCCGGTGAAGTAGCTTCTGTCCCACTCTCTGTCTTGCTGATTTAAATCTGCACTTCTCTTCAACTCAGCTCTGATACCATGTAAAATTTTCAGACACCACCTAGTTTCAAGTCTCGCTGATTTTTCTCAATGTTTAATGCTCAAAACCCAGTTTTATGACAGCCATAAATACTCAGCATATAAACAAAAATTCAAAACTGAAACATGAGGATTCTGAACAGCATTTAATGCAAAAATAAATTTATATCAGCAACACCATATTCAGAAAATAAAATGCAAAGAGATTTTTGGTCAAACTTGACCCTGGAAAAACCCACAAGGGAAAAACCAGTGAGAGAGGGATTTTTCTTATTTCAGAGCTCAGAGAAATCTTTTGTTACAGCAGAAATTTATCTTCAACAAAAATTACAGACTTATCTTGTAAACCGTGCCAAGGTTCCTCCTCAGAGTCTGAGCCACATACTCCTCGAAATTCGTGCCCATAAATTCTTGAAATTCATGCCCAGAAAACAGAGTTGTATGGCCCTCGATTTTCGTGCCTCTTAGCTGTACGAACTGTATGAAATTTTCCAGAAATTCATGCCTCCTGATGTCTCAATTTATGTGCCAAAACTACTGTACAGCAGCCTTGAAATTCGTGTCCTCTTTGCCTAAAAAATCAGCAGTACAGCCTCCTCGAATTTTGTGCCATTTTCTGTTGTACAGCCTCCTCAAAAATCCGTATTGTACAGCCCAGGTATGCTGTACCTTCTCGATTTGTGTGTTGTACTTTTTTGTCTTGGAATCTGTGCCACCTTCAGAAAAAATGTTTTCTCTGCTTCAGCTTGACCTCACTCTCTCAAACTCTCTTCAAATCACATAAACAATGAAGATGGAGGGTGCCTCACTAACCCTAGTCGACTCAATGAGGGAATGTGAAGGGTTTCATAATCCAATGGTTGAGATTGGATTAGACGAGTGGATGAGATTGAGTGTCCATTCACTCACCCCCTTCACTTAAGTCATAGTCACCTTTTAATTTATCTCTCATAAATTAAATGACAAGGGTCCACATTAGGCACTTTCCCATCCCCTAGGTGCCTAGGTGATGAGAAACACTTGCCTAGGTACTTTTTAATTATTTTTAACAAAAAATATATAGAAACAATATTGTAGTGCCTATGAAATTCATACACAAGTCTCGTATATACAAAAGTACAAAAGCCACAACATTTGATGTGGGCCACATCCCATAAATGCATAATTGGATGGCAAGAAATTCCTACCCCAACCCACATTTCAATACAAGACAATTTCAAAAACTCCATGGAACTCCTTAAAAACATTTTCAAGCCTTTCCCAGCAGTTTTTGCCCTAGAGGGGGGTGTTTCTAGTGCATTAACACTTGATTTGAAGTTAAAGTGGTTGGGAAAAAGCATAAAATTTTACAATTCTAAAACTAGCTTCACAATCATTTCGAGGCAACACTGCTCTTGGTTGAAGGCATATTGAATCTTCAATAACATATTGAAACATTTTTAATGGGAGTAACTTATAAGGATTACTCATACAGACGAGTCTTTTCAATGTACCCTAAATTTCATATCAAAATAAATCGCCCTATAATACGATTTAAAAACAAAGAATACATTTGTCATTTGGAAAGATTATTTATGTGAATGATTGCCTTCTATACATATCATGCAATCATTTTCATATAAACAATTTGAATTGGAAACGTACTTGTATCAAAGGTTCTATATAGGTTGATCAAAATTCATAACCATACTATCAGTAGAGTAGCATCAATTGTCTTATAGATAGGATAAGAAAGATTAAATTAATGGCAAGGCTAAGCCTCGTTATGTTAATTGACCGTAACTATTGGTAAAGGACCTTAAGAGCTTAAGCATTGGCTTGTCCCTAAAAATGTGATAACTAAGATTAATCAACACATTCAATCCATACAACATCATCAACTAATTTAAGATATCCACACTGTGGTAGCCAAAGCTCATTTTGCGATGCAACTTGCAAGGTATATCCACAAGCTAAAACATTGAAGAGATAAAATGTTGATACCAACTTTATTCAAAGTTAATGTCAATGCTAGTATTATGAGGATTGAGGCAGCCAAAGCTCATAATGCCCCCTAACATCCGACATTATTAATTTGTTAACTACATTTAGCATTTTAAATTTTCTTGATAATTTGCCATTTTTAAAATCTTTTATCTATTTTTCCTATTTATATTTTTTATTGAAAAAAGTTGCTTATATTAACACTAAAGATATAGAGTACAAATCAACGCACATCTTATCTAAAGCATAGCAAAAAGGTCCATAAGAAAGATTAAGCTCCGAGACAACAAAATCTAGCATCTTTCCTAATTAGATCACCCTTTGCAATAATATGAACCTTAAGTTGTACATACATCATCCCACAAAAGGACTCCAGAGAAAAGTGATGATTAACAATAATATGAATAGAGATGATGGATGGGAACTTGAATAATAAATGGTTGTCCATCATCCATAGATTGAATAGAGACGTTAGTCCATAGTTCATTACTACTTCCATTAAGCCAACAACCTGATATCAAAAATTATTTCAAAATTGCACACCATATTTAAGAGCTTAAAAGGTTTTGCAATCTAATCATAATTTGCATCCTAAGATGGGTCGAGAATAGTAAGCCAAAATGTTGATCCCAGAAATATCTCAACGCGGATATGTATGGAAAACATCTCCAAAAATGACTTGCTACGTAAACCTAAAATCTTTACAAAGTGATATGGCTCCAGGAAGTCCAAATCAAGTCCCAGAGACATCTAGCATGTTTGCAATTCAAAGAAGGTGTCAAATTGTATTTGTCCCCCCACAATGTGGACAAAGTACATTTGTAAAGACAGATTTCGAAAGTCTATCTTTTGAAAGTAGCCCATGGTAAACCACCATCCAAGTGAAAATTCAACCGATATGAGACCATGGGATCCCAAATTTTAGTCCAACACATAATCCATTTCAATTTCTCGTCTTTGGTGTCTAGTGCCTTATCAAGAATCTTCTTAAATGAATATCTCATATGAATAATCTAATATAGATGGCGTAGCTTATAAATCCAAATTGCCTTGTTAGACCACTAAAGTCAATCCTTCCAAATAGGACCAAAAGTATTGTTATTTAATTTGTAAGCATATGTTGAAAGGATGAGGCTTTCTAATTCCTATATTGCAAAATGATCTACTAAGTAGACCCTTTTTCTCAAGAAAGCAAGAGCCAAGACTTTCAATCTCTTGTGGCATGATCCCAAAGGTCACCCCACACCAAAATACCCCATTCTTAGCCAACTTATGAAAGAGGTTGTGTGAGAAGCGTGTTTTGTTGCTTCAAAGACAAAAAGATTTGACTAGCCAAATAAAAAACAACACAATATCCCAAGGCCTAGCAAGAAGGACAAGGTGGAAAACTTTTCCATGCTTCCCAAAAATTTGAAAGAATTGGTGAACCTACAATCTTAAAATCTATCAAAGTGGCTAACATGTCACAAAGTTGAAATGAGCATAATAGCACCCTATCCATTTGAAGAACATAATAGCACCCTAGAGACCAATTTCAATCAAACCCAATCCCCCATCCTATTTGGGCATTATGCAAATCTGCCATTACATAATTGGAAGATCCCTTTCACCGACAAACTTGGACAAAAAATAATTTCTTAATAGCATTTCCAATTTGCTAAATTGAGTGTTGGAAGGGAACCAAGAAGAAGTATAACAAACATAACTTGCATGAATAATTTACTAGCCATAGTGAGCTTACTGGCAAGTGGAAAATCCTAAAAATACCAACTCTATAGCTTTCATTTCAATTTTTGTGTCACATAGCAACTAGGGAAACATTAACACCAAAAGGAACTCCCAAATATCTAACAATTTGTCCATTAGTAGCCTACCTCCAAGAATGATTCATCGAAGCAAGAACTACATTGTCCCAACAAGCTAAAACTCAAATTTGTAATCACTAATAATTGCACCTATGCTAGTACAAAATGCATTCATGTAGCCAAGGCAAAACCAATTGAATCAATGGATAATTGAATTGAGAGAGGAGAATCTCAACAAAATTATTGTTCAATACTTCCTATCCTGCAATGTTAATCATTCTCACCCACCCCTCCAATCTAGCAACAACGAAGAGGTAGTGAAGTACATTAGGATATAGCACATAAAGATAAGGGACTACAGGACACCCTTGCCTAACTTATGCAAAACAAATATATCTAAACATATGCCTATCACCAACACAAAGTGTAAGGCACTACAGAAGAAGGTCTTGAACATAGTCACAAACCTGGATGCAAAAATTAGTGAGGGGAGCATATCAAGAATAAAAGTCCAGTCAACTCTATCATAGGATTTATCAAAGTCAATCTTGAGTTGTAATATCTCTTACCATGTCTCATTGCCAATTATATGCTCTTCTAAAGGACAATGTCTAAGATAAATTTCCCCTATAAGAATCATGTTTTTCTCTGGTCGGATAATGCAGGACAAGACCTTGGCCAAGATTTTGGTAGACATATTGACGTGTAATTGGTGTCCAAGTATTGATGGAGTTGTCCATTGCACTCTTGAGAACCAACTTGATCGGGTCTAGATTTGGAATCCTATCAATCTTCCAACCTTAACAGCTTCATGAGCCATATGAAGCAAGCCAACTCCTAACAACATGGCACTAGAGATTCTCATTTTTCATTTGATTGAGAGGTTGAAGAAGCTCCTCCTCTATTAAACCAAGAACCCAACATATATCTCTTAATACTCTAGACTTTGAAAGGAACTACCTTCCTACAAGCCTATATAGTAGCAACTACTTGACTTGTAATAGAATACTCTATAAAGACATTTTTTAAATGTACACCAGACATATTATAGTAGCAACTAGCTGACCTGTAATAGAATACTCTATAAAGATATTTTTAAAAAGTACACCACACATATATTTAATTTCAACATGTCTTCAACCAAACACCACCATCCAAATGCTTTAAACAATGCTTACACATGTTTTGGGGCTCAATTCTCAGGCCCTAATTTCACTAAGCCCTGGTTCCCAATCCAAAGTTAGCAAGGGACATGCATCCCTCTTTGAGTTAGAGAGCTAATGTTTACATTTGCATTATCAGGACATCCCAACAAAGTTGTTCCTCTTTGTCACCATCATTACACCTATGATTCTTTATGGGGCTAAGCTCTAGGGACATAGTTTGTATTTAGTTGATTAGTAACATGTTGAAATAATTCGACCTTGTATTAAATTGATTGGTCACATGTTGAGAGACTCGAGCCTATCATGCTCTGCAAACAAACATTCTTATAGCCACTTCCCATGCTAAGTTTAGGACCCATCCTTTACACTTGGAGAATATTTATGTCTTGAAACTTTTATAAATAAGATCCACACCCTAGGGATTTTGCTTCCCTCATCTCACTATTTGCTCCTTAAAGGGAGTCAAGTCCTTGGGCCTTTCTAGGCACAGATGGTGCTGACTCTTTGAGACTATGTCACTTCTTCCATCCAGTGGCATTTGTATAAACTGTCTCCCTCCTTGCAATTACTCTTTGAATATCCCAGTCATCTCCTTTCCACAAAAAGAGAGATCAACAGGGCAATCAAGGACAACATCCATCAAAGATACTTTTAGAGCACTTACGTCTGCCCCCTCAACCTCTTAGTCCTAAGATCACCTTTTATTATGAGTATTTCATGCACTTGGAGGACAATCTCATTGTTCGTCCTGACTACATTTGGCATCAATAGGTTCATGACCTTAGGAACCTACTCAGGGAATGTAAAGTATGCTCCCATCACCTATGGATCGAGACAAACCACCACATCCCAAGGTTTGGGAGGATATATCGTCTATGGCATCTCCAAGAGATTGAGTATGAGGAACACTTTGTATTTAGGTGTCCCAGATACTAAGTTGCAGGAAACGCACCCCCCTGTTTTCGCCCAAGAAGCGAGGCAAAACGTCGGTACAGGTACGGTACGGTCGGGAAACGTCGTCGACCGTACCGTACAATGTTTCCCGATTTGGAAACGTCGTACGGTACGACCGACAACGTTTCCCGGCCATACCAACCCGTACGGCCGCGTTTCGGGCGACTTAAAAGCGAATTAAAGAAAAAAAARAGGGGGGTCGTGGGGCCCCCAAACAACCAGTAAGATTTAGTAATGCCTTTTTTTATATTCTCCAATGAGAATAAGGATGATTTTCTGCCTTTTTTTTAATTTAAAAAAGAAATTTCTAGATGCAAATAGAAACCCTAAATCTCCTTCCTTTGCTATAAGAAACCACTTGCTTCATTCATTCCTCACACTTTCATTAGCAAGAGGAACTTCCTACAGCAGCAACAAAGAGATTGTGTGTAGTTTTCGTGAGCAGATTTCTTTTCTATTTGGTGAGTAGATTTATTTTATGTTTGCTTAGCAAGTTAGCAGATTTTTTTTGTTCTCTTGGTTTGCAATATGCAAATTTCTGTTTTGTTTGGTGAACAGATTTTCTTCTTTTTTTGTGGAAGTGGAATTCAAGTTGCCTCTTCTTCCCATCGAGGCTCTAGTTTTGTTGAACATGCATCTTGTTCTATTTTTGATGATGAGGATGAGGATCAGTGTGATATGTAATTGTAATTGCCTTTAGCTCATGTTTTTTTTTCATTTTCAGCACATACAACCTCAATTATAAAGGCTGATTTTGGATGTAAAGCCTCATCTATAAAGGCTAATTTTGGATTTTGCTACGTGCATCATGTAATGATTGATATTCATCATCTATGGGAGTTAATATGGACATGGTTTTCCTTCTAAAATGTAATTTATGTGTATCATTATGTTTTTCTTGCAATATAATGCTTTATTTTTTTAAAAACTATATATATATATATATATATACACGACGTTTCAATTTTTTGAGGGCACGTTTTGTATCGTCCCGGTTTCGAAAACTCAGAATCGTTTCCCCGTTTCGTGCAACTTAGCCCAAATACTATGAGATCCAAGGGATGTTTCATTGGTTGTTTCGAGACTCGAAAGGTGCCCTTGTGACCTTTCACCACCCTGACCAAAGATACTTAGCTTTATATGTCTACCATAGGCGAGAAACTTTGAGAGGCCTCTAAATTTCCAATTTTGTTTAGGCTCATTACCTCTTTCTTTCAACCTATCACAATTTGTAGATGCGCTAAGTGTCAAGTAAATTCCCCCACCTTTAAGTCGAATGGAAATAGGTCCATGAGATAACAAACTTCCGCTCGCTTTGTTGGCTGACAAGTCATTCTACGAAACCTCAAAGTTGGACCCATTCACTATGGAGTATGGACCCGAGATTGGCTCAAGCAGCCAAACCTCCATTATGAGATTCTTCCCCTCAACCTCAAATGTCAAGAGAGATGTGTCGTTTCACCCCATAGCACCTCCTAGGATTGTACAACCAAGGCCCCATACACCGAGGCACTTTCTAGATGAATCACCAGGCTTTACATTGATTCCTTCACATTCATAGATGGGGGCAAGGGATGAATCTTCTCTCTCCTCTACCTCTACTTCTATTTATGTTTATGATGTTGATGTTGAGTTAGGGTTGTGCCCCTTAGGGTTTTTGTAGCTCTTTCTCCTCTCTTATTTTTATCATTGGTTATATACGTTGTTTTTTCATAACATGTTAGCATCTAGAAGTATTCTAGACAATTTTGTTTTTTAGTGGCCATTCATTGTACCCTCTAGTCCCATTGACCTATTACTTGGTCATTTGTGGACATTAATAAAATTGTCTTAAATCTCTAACACACTATGGGATGACGAATATTAACAAAATGGACTTCCTTTTGCTAGGCTAGCACACACATCACTCTAAAACCTCAGAGGCAAATAGCTCCATGCCTCTGTCATCCCCCTCCTTCACCCACTCCAACCTAGCACCAATCTTTGCACCTCTAACATGGTACCCCTTGCATCTCTAATGTAGCATTCTTTGTTGCCATTTCTAAAAGGGTGGTATTATGGATGTCCTCTTCCAAAAGCGTGTGTAACTCCTATATTTTTTGTTAAGCTTGCTCCTCCCTTTATCGCCTAGAATTAGCAACAGTTTTGCCACAACCACAGAGAAACTTGATTGTTGCCTCCCACCACAAAACCCAACAATCTTCACCCATTGGCCTAGGAACCTTACTCCATGCCTTACTAATGAGTTGCCTACAGTCCTTAAATTCAAGTTGCAAAACCTTAAGATTAAAGGGAATAGAGGTTGGGAGATCAACATCCTCCCCTCATAACATAACAATGCCCATAAGCATTAAATTTGAACCAGTGCACCATTGTATTACCCTAACTCTTTAATCGTTTGATTCTAGATAGGACATCCCTTCACTAGGGGCAATATTCTATCAAATTTGGCATAAAACCATTGTACACCTCTACTTCTACTCGACCAAGAAAACCATCCTTCTAAGTCTAGATGTTTTTGTCACCAATTCACATCAAAGATACAGAGACAAGATTTACACAACACCCAAGCCTCTTTTTCCTTACCATTAGTAACAATGTCCATACGCGTTTGATTTGAATCAGTGCACCACCGTATTACCCTAACTCTTTAATCGTTCGATTCTAGATAGTACATCCCTTCACTAGGGGCATATATTCTATCAAATTTGACCTAAAACCATTGCACACCTCTACTTCTACTCGACCAAGAAAACAATCCTTAAAAGTCTAGATGTTTTTGTCACCAATTCACATCAAACATATGGAGACGATATTTACACAACACCCAAGCCTCTTTTCCCTTACCATTAATACCAAGAGCAAGTCCCCCCTCTCTATCACCCTCCCATTTCATCAACTAGCAAGTCTACAATAAACCAAGAATATTTCTCCATGTCAAACATTTCCTAACACATTTGCAACCAAACAAGATCTCCAAGTGCGCCCTACAAAAATTCATCGTGCAAGATAGGGCAATTCTTAGCATAAATTCAAGGTGTACTTCTCTTCTCCACCTAACTACTCACACTATATAGGTTTGTCAATTGTAACTTTTCACTATTGTTCACACTACCACATTACATGTTTGTTAAAGCACTAGTATACAGGCTTTAGTGTGAACGTGCAGGAGTAGTTCGAGATATTTCTTTGGTGACCACCTCAGAAAGGTGATCTCTAATTCTATCGTGTGTTTTCACTTGAAAAAATAAAAGAAAAGGTGAAAGTCTTATGTTTTGAAGTCAACTAGTCTTGGGAATCTAAATGAAATCTTCTAGAAATTCTAGAACATTCATGACTTAGATTAGGATTTAATCTTAACCATACATCTCATGATTGAGATAGGTGGCAGCTAAGATTCAGGAGATTAGTTATCTTCTCTCAAAGCATAAATAGGACAAGATAGGAAAGGCAAATTACACACATATGAGAAGAAAGCAAGAGAGATGGAAGAGGAGCAGATTGCTGAAGTGACCAGCAAGTAGCAGACCATACAGGCCATAACACTGTTGTAGCAGTCCTTTCTTCATGCATAGGCTGTACACTCTCAGATATGGCCGTACACTATTGATTGAGGTGATCTTATTGACTGTACAGCTTCTGGTTGGAAGCAGGCTGCAGAGGTCACCTTCTAAGCTTTGATCAAAGAAATGAAAAGCTGATTTGAAAGAGAAATCCCAGTGTTTGTGTCTTATTTCTTCTGCTGTTCATTTTTCAGCTATTGTGTGATCCATGCAATGTTGAGAAATTTAATTTTCTGCTGTTAAATAAATTTTGTTTTGAGTTGATTTATGGTGAGTGACAAATCAACCACCGTAAATAAGGACCAGCAGTAAGAGGGTTTCAATTTTTTTAAGGACTAATGTTCAAATCTATGAGTTTGTGCATTAGATCTCAGAGATGGCTAGCCTCAGATTCAAGGACAAATTGGATGGTGCCTCAAATTTCCTGTCATGGAAAGTAAAGGTTACACTCTTATTAAAAGAAAATGATCTCTAGGATATTGTCAAGGATGTTGTGCCTTCACCTTGTTGATGTTTGTAGCATCAGACAACTACTTCCATGTTGGCTTTGTTAAAATATGAAAGATGTGTGCTCGTTTTACCATTGACAATACACTTGTCACCAAACCATAGGCCGAAGCCACCCTCCAAGCACCTTAACCTTGACAGAGAATCACTTCGGAAGCAAACCCTAGGCTAGATAGCCAAACAAAGGGTAGTGCACCTTTCCCCAAGGATAGCACATCACAAAGAGTTGATCAGATAGTCCAAACCCTAGCCAAGAGATAGTCCAAGCGTAACTGCTAGTTGCAGCAGCTGCAACTAGCAGCTCTCCTCCAAACCTGCGCAGAAACTGGGCAACTGCAGTGCGCACAAGACTGGACACTGCAATTCTAAGACTGCCTGCCAGAATGAGAACTGACCTCCTGTATTTATACTAATTCTGGCTAACTGTCAGGGCCGACTTCTCATTCTGGGTATTTGTCTGTTCAGTATATAATATTATTTCTAGCCGACTTCTTCTCTTGGAGGCTAATAACCTAATATAAATTATCTTCTTGAGCCGACAAGTCTTCTAGGGTTATTAACCAACTCATTAGGGTTTCTTCTTGCTTCCTGGAGTNCTACCCCCCTTGGCTTCCCTAGGAGTTAGCCTAGATGGAAGAGGTTCAAGTCAAAGTGACAGCGTGGACTTTGAACCTAGACATTGTGCCTCCGAGGACACACTTAGCTCACGTTTTCCAGTGTGTATAAGGACGACAACAATACTCACAACATTAATGTCATCGTCTTTGAACTTCTCCATAGCTGCAACATTCTGCGATTCCTTCTCTTTCCCTTTTTCAAACTCTGGTTTAACGATCTTTCCTTTCACGATATCCAACACTTTATTCTTGTCAAGGATGAGGTCAATCCTTGTATTCCATGCTCTGAAGTTAGAGGCTCCATCTAACTTGTTCTCTGACTTCATAGAATAAGTCATGGCTGCTTTGACTTGGTCAAACCCTCGATTTGACCACAAACTCAAACTTCACATCTTGGCTTGCTGAGAGTATCAGGAGATGCGCTAGTCTAGCGTGCACTGATCTATCTGTAGATTAGGTCAATCCCTTCACTTAAGGTGCCTCAACAAGAGGATTAGGGTTTCTGCAACTGCTCCTGCTAGTAACCCTAGCGACAGTGTCTTGGAAGTTGCTTCTGCTAGTAACCCTAGCAGCAGTTCCTCAACGAGCTCAATATCCTAGCGGCGGTTCCTCAACGAGCTCAATATCCTAGCGGCTATGTTTCCTTCCAGCGTTTAGACTGAATGAAGGAGGTGTGGATCCATAACTTGTTAGAATATAATGGATGTGCTCGTTTTACCATTGACAATATCTCTATTGTCACCCAACCATAGGCCGAAGCCACCCTCCAAGCACCTTAACCTTGACAGAGAATCACTCAGGAAGCAAACCCTAGGCTAGATAGCCAAACAAAGGGTAGCGCACCTTTCCCCAAGGATACCGCACCAACAAGAACTGATCAGATAGTCCAAACCCTAGCCAAGAGATATTCCAAGCCAAAACGTAACTGCTAGTTGCAACATCTGCACCGGTGGCTCTCCTCAAACCTGTGCACAAAACTGGGCACTACAGTGCGCACAAGTGCTGCTCTGCAATTCTGAGACTGCCTACCAGAATGAAAACTGGCCTCCTGTATTTATACTAATTCTGGCTAACTGCCTGGGCCAACTTCTCATTCTGGGTATCTGTCTGTTCAGTATATATTATTATTTCTGGCCGACTTCTTCTCTTGGAGGCTAATAACCTAATATAAATTATCTTCTTGAGCCGACAAGTCTTCTAGGGTTATTAGCCAACTCATTAGGGTTTCTTCTTGCTTCCTGGAGTATTCTATCCTTGTCAGGTTTACACGTGGAGGTAAATACCTCCCGCAACTACCATAATATCAACAGAGGCTTCTATTAGTACTTTCTTATTGTAAGGGTTTTGGTTTATGTTTTGAAAAGGTGGCAAGTTTGCCCAACAAGAACTATAAAGTTGATGTAAGGTGCACATATTTATATTTACTAATATAAAGAGCAATTTTTTTGTTGAAAAAAAACTATGCTATTATTTGCTATGTTTCCTTTCTTTGAAGGGTTGTTACACACCTTTAGTGTTGTCACTAGTGTTGTAATGGCAGCCTTGCACTTTTGTTGCTTGCTCAATGTGCACATGAATACCGCAAATATGCATTCAATTCTACAACACAAAGTGGCCCTTGCTGACTCCATCACTTTATTTCTTGTTCTCCAAATGACTTGCCTTTATAAGTTGTTAAATATCTAACTTCAGTGGCATGACATATAGCGAAAATAAAACACAGCAAATCATGATGGGGACTACACCATAAATATTCAGAACTCATCTCCCCTTCCATTGCTTATTCTTCATCAAATGGGATCGAGGATTCACTAATTATTCAAGCTCTCCATTGTGTTGGATCTTTTGGACCTGGAGTTTTGAGTTAGAAGATTTTAGAAGGGATCCTTAGATTTAGTGTAGAGCATAGAATTGAGGGATTGAAATTGAATTGGAAGCATCAAATCCATTGGTGGTGTTCTTGAATCCAGAGAGAAAGATTCTCCTCCTCGTTCGAGCCTTTGGCCTACTGACCATGCTCATCACTTAAAGTAGATTCTTGAAATGGATATGGCAAACCTTTCTTAGACCTGGGAAGAATTTGAGCAAGTATGGATCATGAGAAATAGTGACAGGCCCCATAGATAGGATTGGGAAGCCTTTCCCATTCAATTAGCTAGCCACAAGATCAACTTGGTCTTGGTTGGAATAAATCCTTCCAAGCTTAAGGACCTTGCAAATGAAATACATGCCAAATACAAAACCTAAGTGAAAATTGTTGTGGTGGATTTCAGTGGAGATATTCTAGAAGGTATGAGCAGAGTAGGTGAGGTCGTTAATGACTTGGATGTTGAAATTTTGATAAACAATATTGGGGTGTGCTACCCCTATGCCAGATTCTTTCATGAAGTTGATTCTCATCTTCTCAAGAATCTCATAGTAGCAAATGTACAGGGTACTACTAGAATGGTCCGCATTTTGGTCCCTGGAATGTTGAAAAGGAAGAAGGGTGCCATTGTAAACATTGGCTCTGTTGTTGCAGCCATTTCTTCTAAAATCCTCTCTACACTGTCTATGTTGCTACCAAAGCATATGTGGACTAGATTTCAAGGTCACTTTATGTGAAATACAAGCACGGTGGAATTGATGTGCAATACCAGAATAACATGTAATATAGTAGCACCTGGACATTGCAGTACCTCAATTGTAGATTTTCACAGAAGCTACCTAGATTGTTTGTATGATCTTTGTATTAGTCATTGTAGAGAGATTTGAGAAGGTTGTCAACCTGGGAGTGATTCAGCAGATTTACACCAACAATGGTACACAGAGAGTTTATGCCCATTCAAAGAATAAGAAACAAAAAAAATCATCTGTAAGCATTTGGTTGTTAGCTTATGGACATATTATAATTGGTATCAAATCCATGTTACAACACTAGGGACGTATGGGCTTTAAAAAAAGGAAGGAATAACCAAGAGGACAAATGAAGTTTGTATTGCATTCAAGCAAGCATTGAAGACTTATGCTAGCTTATCCTTAAAGAACTTGCATCTACTTTTTCTCCAAAGTGGTGAATCTTCAATTCAATACATTTCCTACAAAAATTATTTTTCAATTTGTATCACTGTTCTTGAAGCAGGTTTTGGTTAATAGTTCAAGTAATCTATTAGGTTTAGAAGTTCACTGCTTCTAGCAGAAGATTTGCGTACACATGCACCTAGATCAATGATTATGAGGTCTTTTGAAGGGGATTGATGTTTGGAGGCTATAATGCTCGAGAACACTTGGAGATGATTAGGAAGGATATATGTTGATATTTATTCGAAGAACAAATCTGGATGGCTAAATTGGGAGTAATACAATGATACAAAGGTTGCATTACATGTTTAAGGCGATAGACTACAGGTTTTGAAGCTGAGAAGCAATATACCATAACTCATAGCTCCAAAACCAATCATTTTAGAACTTACTTCAAAGAACTTATGGTATGGTAGAAGACTTTGACTTGGTTTTTTTGGTGTGGACTTAAATAAAATTTACAAGTACAAAGAGAAAATCTCGCACAAAGGAACTTAACCTCTTTGTAGGCTATTTATGGATGGCGAGTCTGGTAAATCTGCTCCATCCAAGTCTTTTAATTTGAGGAAGATCATGAACTTCTGCTTTTGACAATTTAGAGAGTTTGATTCAAAAACTTCAATTTAATTTTGCATTTGATGATTTAGAGAGCTTGATTTGGAAATCACGTTTCGATTCTAATTGAATGGCTCAACAGAGGTTGGTATTTGGAGACAAAGAAGCAATAGACATGATATTAAGATTGGCACCTTTAGAAGAACTTGAACAGCCTCCTCTTTATGTCCATTCTCAAGCTCTTCGTAGGTTCGAGTTCTTTCATGCCAGGCTATCAGAATGATGGTCTTTTGGTGGTGGCATACAACCCATAGAGCTAACCCTGAGTAGTTGCAAAAATGTAGAGAATTATGTGAAGTCCATTCAATCAATGTATTCTTCAAAGCAGGTAACATTCACCAGCATCCAAGAGGCCTTGTCAACTTTGGATATTGCATAAGAATTGCTCTTCACCGATTATGTAAACTCATGTATGCAATATTGAGAAGCAATGACATGTACTGCAAAGAGTGAATTTGAAATTGGGTCATCCATTATGTCATTACAATTGCCAATGTCCCTTGACTTGGCAGTTTGTCTTTCCACCCACGGATGTACTCCTGACTTTAAGCATGTCAACACCATGGGAGAAATATTAAGTGAATTGTTATCTCTAGTATCAAATGGGACACCTCCAAAAGCCCGTGATATAATAAAGAGAGTTTTCCGAGCAAATTATCAGCTAAGAATCTCTCCAACATTTGCAGATTTGAATAAATTAGCACTGTTCCAAGAGATACAAAGTAATTTAGAGCTCGTCAAGTCCCAGCCGCAGGAATTTGCCAATCTTTTTTGTTTTATATGGAATTATCATCAGATTAATGTTGCGATTTTTACAGTGTTGGCTTCTTGATGAACTTTTTGTGTTGCAGATAGTTGACATGGTCGTGAAAATGTTTGTCGAGGAGCAAGACCTTTCTCAGTTAATGGCTACTAGAATATATCAAAATCCATTCACAAAAACCTTATTTAGCATTTTGGTTCATTTACTACAGGCCTTGCGAATCAGAGAAGCGATTTGTCCCATATCTGTGTGCCATTCTCTGGAAACAACTTGGTTAACTATCATAGCCAAGCTCACTGATGATGACGAGTATTTAATAAAGGACAATGAATTGCACAGTAGTCTGGAGGAAGGGCTACATGCTCTTGTTGGTACTCTTGCTATAGTAGACCAAGAACGGATCTTCAAAATTTGGATTAGTGCTTGCCTCAAATGTAGAAAATAATGGCCTAATCTAAGCATGGATTTTTATTTATGGTGTGACAAACTCAGACAGGCTCATAATGAAAACGATTCAGCTTCTAGCTGATTATAATAAAGATTGTTGAGAGTCATCAATCTGAGGGCCATATTTTAACCAAAAGCAAGGGAATGGTGGTCACCACTTCAAGTGTTACGATTCAAATGCTTGTTGGAAACTAAATGACAATGAAATTTTATTAATGAGAATCAAACCTTGTTTTTAAAGGTTTACTCCACTCTCAAAATAGAATATGTACAGGGACTTTGATAGCTATAAGAGCACATGCTTCCTTCTAGAGTTAATAAAGTTGATATACCAAAGAGATCCAGATGTCGAGGGTTACATTAATACATATGATTTGACTAGCAGAAAATGAGATTTTTAAAGCAAGAGCACTAGCATGATAGAAAGAAAGTAACTGCACAACATGTTAAAATTTTGCAAACAAGTGCCGCAACTAGATGGAAGAACTATATTGTACATTCTAATGGTACAGAAGAATGAATGATCTTGCCAACGAATAGAGACTTTCCTGCATCTAGAATTTCCAATACAAGCACTGGAAACAACAAAATTCAAGATAAAGGTGAACCTTCAGATAGAAACAATAATTGGATTTTAAAACTTGACAAAATCTCTGCAAAGCTTGGAAAGGATGCATTGAAAAAGCTAGGCTGGTTGGACTCAAGGAAGAAAGCTACGGTGATTGAGCATGGATCCTATATTTGTTTCCCCATAACTGAAGAATCTGCTTGCTTTTTGTATAAGTAAAGACTCTACTTTGGTTGGTAAAATGGAATATGATTCATTTATATGTGAGAGTTCACTTGTGAGAATGAGGTTTATTTCCCTGTGTTATTGTCTATATTTACTTCTTGCAATGGCAAAGTTATTAAAGGGGACAATTGTAGTAGAAGCAAAGAATTGAAAACTCCCCAGGAATCATTGTGAGGAGCATTATCTTTGTTAACAAAGTAAAAAGAGTTCTCTCCATCTATAGTAGAAGAATTGTAGAGTTGGCGCTGTTGGATATTGAAATGAGGTAGTTACATGCTGATCGGGTAGTCGCATGTGATGGGGCTATATGAAGACTCTATTGGGAAAACAAAGCCATGGAAACAAATGACTGCAGAGAATTATGTAATGGAATGCAAGGGCAGATATGAAAGAAAAAGAGAGGTCGTGGAGTAAAGATACTAAGCTGCAAAGGTTGTGTAGAGGAATCGCAAGGGAGAATCCCTTGACTCCTCCCTTGTTGTTTATTGTATATCTTTTAGAATGAATTCTAATAAAAAAAATTATGGAAATGCATTGCACTAGTAAACTCATTAAGATGATGTGGTAAAGTGCATATAGGCATGCTGAAGCATGCCTAATTCTACATGCATAATTAAAAGTGTTGTTATACACAACAAGCATGAAGCATGCCTAATTTTACATGCATAATTAAAAGTGTTGTTATACACAACAAACATGGAAAGATAGTTGATGTGATTATGATGGTTGTGTGGATAGGAAGGGTTGAATATGTTGATGATATATTTCCAAGCGGTAGACAACATCATGTAAATGACAAAGACAAGATGGATGATGAAGGGACCATGCGAGAATCTATAAGACATCAATTGATCGGGTAACATCAAGAGATGTTGATGGCAATTATGCAGGAAAAACTAATAAAAACATGTGGTCTGAAGGAATTGGGTAAGGATTCCTTCAAACATATTTTATATTTTTAAATGATGTGATGCATGAGCATCTCTCCACGTCAGCCAGCCAGCCATGTCAGGGCGTGCATTCAAGGCTGAAGAGAGGCGCAACCCTCATCTTCAATTTTGAATTTGAATGTAAAATTAAATGTCTAGGCTGTTGAGCCATAGAGCCATGCCTTTGTGCAGGCATTAGAGTAGGTAGGCTTTTAATGTTTGTAAGGCTGAGATCTAGATCCGGATGGTGGACTAGACAGCCCATTCAATGTAATTGAATAGGGTAGGTAGGTTGGAGGGAAGAGCTCTAAGAGCCCCCTCATGTAAAAGATCAATTAGGATCTCATTTTGGAAGAAAGGGATAATAGAATAGAAGATAATCTGCGAGCAGAGAGCAGAAGAGAGGAGTTGAGACCTTGTTACAGGTCGTGCTCAAGAACACCTTTGTAAACAAACATTTTCCATTTTAATACAAACAGAAGCAGTTTTTCCTGCATGTATTTCTGTGTTATGTGGATGCCTTGGCGGGTTCTATTTTATGCTGTGAATTCATGCTGTAGATGTATGCTAGGCATTTGCAGGTTGTTTTGATTTCGGGCTTGAGGTTCTTTGTGGTTTCATGCCAGGAGGGCGTGACAGAGTACTGCGGTCTCTGAATACCAGTGCACAGAAGCACTTCTGAACTCTGCGGATTCAGACAAAGACGTGCCAAGTGGGCACAGGAACTGGAATCATCAACTCAGAGGAAGACCTCATGGTTGCTGAATACCTTGGAGGCAAGGCTGTATATGGAAACACAGTTGCAGACAAAATCTCTGAGGAGTTCTGTAGAGCTCTGTCAAGTGGGCATTGAGCATATGCATAGGGATGCATTTAGAAGAACTCTGCTGTGAGTTCAAGGAGAACCAGAATCACTGAGGATTCTAAGAGCTCTGCCAAGTGGGCATTGAGCAGGTGCATACGTGCACAGAAGAGTACAAAACTGTTGGATGTTCTGTGAGAAGATACTCTGCCAGGAGGGCATTGAGATAGTGTGCAGACAGGCACAAGAAGAGAACTCTGTTGAGTTCTGTATTTTGGAAAAAGAATCCAAGGAGAAGGATCTTAGTAGGGATGTTGAACACCCTGAAGGGCTCAGCAAGAGGTTGCTTGAGGGAAGGACAGCCAGGAAGGCATTCCAAATTCTCCATCTGCAGGAGAAAGGAAGAAGGATTTATTTCCTTAGAGATCTGAGTGTTTGAGAAGCTCAGGAGAGAT
>SNQJ01S0010864.1:24270-43979 GCA_010110895.2 Picea sitchensis | reverse complement strand
AGGTTGTTTTGATTTCAGGCTTGAGGTTCTTTGTGGTTTCATGCCAGGAGGGCATGACAGAGTACTGCGGTCTCTGAATACCGGTGCACATAAGCACTTCTGAACTCTGCGGATTCAGACAAAGACGTGCCAGGTGGGCACAAGAACTGGAATCATCAACTCAGAGGAAGACCTCAAGGTTGTTGAATACCTTGGAGGCAAGGCTGTATATGGAAACACAGTTGCAGACAAAATCTCTGAGGAGTTCTGTAGAGCTCTGTCAAGTGGGCATTGAGCATATGCATAAGGATGCATTTAGAATAACTCTGATGTGAGTTCAAGGAGAACCAAAATCACTGAGGATTTTGAGAGCTCTGCCAAGTGGGCATTGAGCAGGTGCATAGGTGCACAAAAGAGTACAAAACTTTTGGATGTTCTGTGAGAAGATACTCTGCCAGGAGGGCATTGAGACAGTGTGCAGACAGGCACAAGAAGAGAACTCTGTTGAGTTCTGTATTTTGGAAAAAGAATCCAAGGAGAAGGATCTTAGCAGGGTTGCTGAACACCCTAAAGGGCTCAGCAAGAGGTTGCTTGAGGGAAGGACAGCCAGGAAGGCATTCCAAATTCTCCATCTGCAGGACAAAGGAAGAAGGATTTATTTCCTTAGAGATCTGAGTGTTTGAGAAGCTCAGGAGAGATAACACTTTGTGTGTGTGAGGACTCTGCAGAGGCGTAGAAGTCGAAGAATCCCTTGGGGATTCAAGGATAAGTTCAGGAGGAGTAGTACTTTCAGTGCACGGAGCTATAACTGCAAGGAACGCAGATGTCGAAGAACTCTTTGGAGAGTTCAGAGTTCCCAAAGCTCTGGAGGGACAACGTTTTCATATACGCGTGGAAGAACTCAAAGTAAAGGAATTCACAGAGGAAAAAAAAAGGCAAAGGTTGAGGCCTTTGAGAAATTGGGGATTCTTCCAAGTTCCGTAAGAAAGTGTTGAAGCTCAAGGGAAGGCATAGCAACTGTCTGATCATACTGGGAAGGATATCTGGACCATTGAAGATTTTACGTCCAGGAGAGAGTAGGAGGAGCGCATAGAAGAGGAGATCGTGAGCCATTGGATCTCATTCAGATATCCTTCAACCGTTGGATCGGGTGAATACGTGCAAAGTTTAATCTCTAGGGTGTGCGTAGAATATCGGTGGAACGGACGGTGGAGACACTTCATCAAGAAGTGTCGAAACCCCATTAGTTGTTGGATCGGACAGACGTTGCTCGAGGTTTAAACCATCGTAAGCAAAGGAGAAAAGTCCCGACGAGAGGCGTGGCCATCGAGATTTTTGCGTTCGTGAAATCGGGAATCACGATGACAGGAGATCGGGAATATCCATGGTGAAAATCTCGGAATCAATCTGGGTCGTCCATCTATTGAGACACGTGGCGGAAATCGAGAACCCGTCGGCCACCGGGGTCTTGCGTTGACAGAGAAATTGTGTCATCGGGGCATCGCAAGTCGCAAAATCCTGAGATTGAATTAGGACCGTCTATCGGTTGGGACACGTGGTGGAGATTGGGAGTCCATCGACACTTTGAGAGTTCTGAGGACAAGATTGCGGGACACTTCGGGATTTGAAGTCGCAAAATCCCGAGAGTAAATCAGGACCGTCCATCTTGAGGGGACGCGTGGCAACGATCGAGGCCTTCGGGAAAAATCCCGATAGGAGAGTCCATCGACATTACGGGATTCGGAAAATCGCGAATCCTGAAGACGAGACGTTCAAAGCACTTGAAGTCTCGAAATCGCGAGAAGAGATCAGGATCGTCCATCATAGGAGGATGCGTGGAGGAGATCAAAGCATTCAAGAAATTTCCCGAAAGGAAAAATCATATTGGGAAATCGGAATTCGAGAGGTCGGGGAAATCGAAGACAAATGCATTTCGACATTTGAAATCGCGAAGTCCCGAGGGAGATCTGGAGCCGTTGGTTTAGTAGATGATCATGACTGTTGATTGTGTCTAAGTCAACAAGGGGTTCTCAGTGATGTCATATCGGGATTCGGAGAATCGGGGATTCCGTGGACAAGAGATCCAATACATTTCGACATTCGAAACCTCGAATCCCGGAAAAGAGGTATGATTGTGGTCATATAAGGCAAGGTCGCATGGACCACGAGTCTAGCCCGGAGGGCTAACTGAAGTTAGAGCACATTGGGATTTCGAAGCCCAAAACCCCGAAAGAAAGATAAGGCCGCGGTATTATGAGAACTGGTCACATGGACTAGGGCATAGCCAGGAGGGTCTAAGGCGAGAAAGGCCATTTCGGCAAATTGGCAAATCAGAGATCGGGAAATAAAGAGGACAGAGAACTCTTGACATCGGGGATCAGTAAATCCCAGAACCCGAATTTAAGTCGGGGAAGTTCACGGTCATGTGAAAAAGACTGTGCTGATGAGTAGAAGGACCTGTGGATAGGATTTTCACATCGATTCCAGTGGGGATCGAAAGAGCCGCTTCGGCTCACGAATTTTGACTAAACGATCCTTTTGACCGGGAGGTCGGGCGCAGAGACCCTGCGGGGTAGGCGGCTGCGTCATGATGTATTCATGGTTGAATGCATGTGTCATTGATACCGGTGGACTATGGCAAAGGAAGAAACCTCCGGTATGCAAAGATGGTTAGAAACTTTGTGGTGTATTCATGAAATTTGTATGTTATGTTTGAGATGACTTTTGGGTTGTTGTGAATGCTGCAATTATGCATGAATACTTATAATTGTTTGGTTGATTGAAATTTCATAATGTAGGTAGAATGGTATTGGATATGGCAATGAGTGTAAGTCCTTAATGAAGACTGGGTGCTACCACATGTAAGAGCCAAACATTATGAGAAGAATCTCGTACCAGTAAAATTTGATTCATATATGACACATGTTTGAAACAAAATACTTCTGCTTGAAATTATTACGATGATATCTCATGCTAGCTGTATGTATAGGATACAAGTGAGATGATGGTTGTTGAACTTGAAAATCATGAAGAGAATTCCACTGTAGTGACATTGGAACCCTATGATATGCCTTGATCATCATTGAGATGTGCTATTCTATGTTAGAGCAAGCCAAATGAATTGCTTGGCTATAAGACTCTATAAGTATTTGTACCCTTCCTATGCAAGGAAGCCTTGGAAAATGATGGATCACCCGAAGGCCTGTGTAGTAGAGAAGGGGATACCTAAGCATGGAGGGTGAGTGACTGCAAGGAAGAGGAGACTTGAATGAATCTATTTTGGGAGATTCATGTTACATGCTAGCTGGGATCATGAGTCAATTAGGTGTGTCTGAGAAAACAATGAGATGAGTTCTATTTGTGGTATCCATATGGAGTAGATACATATTCACACAGATAAGTATTGTATTAGATTGCATACTTTATCTTGAGTTATTTACATTTCAATTGTGAACTGAAATCCATAGATTGGATTCAGATGAAAGATTTAATGCATAGAAATGACTATGATATGTATGTTTACTTTCATGATTGTTGTAGGGAATGCTAAAATGTTAAAAGATTGTAGATGTACCAAGAAAATGAAGAGAATGGCATTGCAGATATAGATGTAGAATGATGACATAAACATTGCTATAGTAATAGAAATTTGAGGATGTTGTTATTCCAAGGGAGAGGTGATGTAACATCCCTGTTTGACCCTCTAGAATATTGTAAGTATTTTTTTTATAGTTAATAAAGAAAAATACCAAGACGGACATAGAATGAGTGCCTAAAGGGGATATGATGCCACAAAAGGGGAAAGGTGGGGGGGTCTAAGGGAGGTTTATGCCTAAAAACATCCACCTCATGTTACATTGAACTTTCACTCATTTCAAAATATGATTTTACGAAGTTAAAAGAGGTTAAGAGGAGTGGAAGAAACAAATTCCTCAATCTAAGCCATCATTTCCTAAAAATTAGCAAATTGTCTCCTCTACATTCTTGGTACTAGGAAGAAGTTGAATGGGAATTATCTTGCTATCATTCATGCACAATAAATTTGAATGAGGAGGAGGAAGTTGTTTCAAAGAGGAAAGAAAAAGAGTTTAAGAGATTTTAGACAACAGAAAAAGAGAGTTATTCCATTATAGAAGAGATCAGCCATGAAATGAAGCTTTGAGACCTGGAAACATTGCCAAGAGACTAAGGAAAATCTACATAAGCTTGGGATATCAGCTTGGACCTTTCTATGAACACACTAAAAAGCATTGGAGGGATGAATTTCTAAGGCATTGTATAGTAGAGAAGGCAATACTCATTGGGATGTGTGGAGTAGAATCCTTATTTTCCCACTTCTCCCTAGTGGTATCATAGCTCGACTAGGGGGTGGTGTCCACAATGGCCTACCTATAGTTGGGTGGAAATCGTCTAATCTCAGTCGGTTTTCTAGTTTGATGCATTTCAAACATAGAAGTCCATATTGCCATTTAATTGAGATAATATGTTGTTTATGCTATTGTTTCATGTCTTGAAAGTTGTAAAATGAATTCTACAAGTTTGTCATTTCTTGTAATGAGTAATCCCTTCTATATATATCCAAATGTAATTCCTGTAATGGAAATTAGTAGGATACTATGGTTTAATGTTGTATGAAGGGAAATTGGTTGTATGATGTGTTCAACTGAGGGACCAGTTGTAGACTTCCAAAATTCAATTAATCCTATCGAAAAGTAGGAATCCACTGTTGAGTCACAACGTCCCTTAAAGTTCTATGTTTAGAAGTTTGTTTCCATCTTCATTTTAAATATTTGATGTATTTCCTTTTCTTAGCTTAAATACACATGATCTCATTTCAATGTCCCATTTTGTCTCGTATTTTTCATGTCATGCATTTGGGAAAATTAGATTAAATTATTTGTCACTACTTCCCACATCATGAGTAAAAGATGTCAATAGACACCTGAATTTTGTGCCTCCTCTTTTCTCTTACAAATTTTCCAGCTTGATGTCGATGCCAACCATCTAAATGCTTAGATTTCTCGCAATGGGTCAATATGGATAGAAATGAATACCCAAGCCCTTTATATTGTCATGGCAGAGGATACTATTAAGTATGGAATCCTACTTCCATGAATGCATGTTATGGGCCTAATGCGTGTTAGGAAATGAGACACACTTCCACGCTAAATCCAGCAGAAGAGAGGAAGAAAGATTTAATCAAGAAATTAAATGACAAAGAAAACACATAGTACACAAAGATTTTACCCTCGAAACCCAAACCGATAAAACCAACATTCCTTGAGTGTTCTGCTCCTTGTTGTCTTATTCATTCAAAATAAAAGGTTACATGTCTAACCTTGGTCCACACCTAAGACACAACCGACATCATACCCTCTTGCTTACACAAGAACAACCCTGTAGCCAATTCGGCTTACATATCCATGACCAACAACCTCTAAATTGCATACTCTTGGCAATTATCCATTCATCATCTAAAGATTCAAGATTCATTGATTATCCTTTTACAACCTTACAACGCGCCTTTTTTATAGGATTTACAACAGGAAAAACCCTAAATAAAAGGCACCTAAAAATGGTTACATATCCATGCAGATCATTGGCTACAAATCCCATGAATCTCAGCTATTCTGTTACAGTCGACTACCAGTCGACCTTCATTCGATCTTCAGTGGACCTCCACACACTCCCCTATCGACCTCTTGTCGGTTGACCACTTCAACTTGATTTCAATGTCTTTACCATGTCAAACCACCTCGACCTTCGACTTTGAATTTACCCGACCGACTAACCTCGAGCTTCGTCTTGTTGTCGATCCACCTCGACTTCATATTTACCTTGTCGAACCACCTCGACCTTCGACTTCGACTGTCAGTCGATCCACCTCGACTTTCACTACAAAGAATATAACAACCCAACATTGTCCCACTTGTTGTCTTCCTTGCTGAAACCGGGAGACCTTTGAAATTTCATTCAAAAACCCAATGCAACAATGCCTGTTACTTCTCTGTACCAAGAGAACTTCACAACACTCACAGACTTAGTCAACAAATCTGCTATATTTTCCAACGTGTCTACTTTCTCCAGTAGAACCTTGTTGTTTTCCACCATGTATCTCACGAAATGGCATTGTACATCAATGTCATTAGTCTTAGAATGATAAGTTGGGTTCTTTGCCATAAATATTGTTCTTTGACAGTCACAACTTATCTTCATATATCTCTGCTCAAACCTAATTCCTGAACACAACCTTTGCAGTCATACTGCTTCTTTGCTTCCATGAGTGGTTTCCATGTATTCAACTTCTGTTGTTGACAAGGCTACGACCGCATGACGCTTAGTCATCTAGCTAATTTCTCCATCGAACATCTTGAATACATATCCATTGGTCGACCTCCGTCGATCCAGATCTCCAGCCCATTCAGCGTCGACAAATCCATGTACATTTAATTCATCGTCACCTACATGTTTTCCTTGTTAGTATATAGCATAGTCTTTTGTGCCATACAAATACCTAAATAATCTCTTGAAAATTGTCCAGTGCTCCTTCCCAGGTGTCGACATGTATTTGCTCAACACTCTCATTGCATGGGCAATGTCTGGTCGAGTGCAGACAATCACATACATTAGACTACCAACAACACTTGCATAGGGAACACTTGCCATGTCCTCTATTTATTCCTGTGTCTTTGGACATTGTTTAACAGTTAGCCTTGCTCCCATAGGAATTGACACCTTCACCGGTTTGCAATCCTACATATTGAAGCATTTCAAAATTGTTTCAATATACTTTGTTTGGTTCAAATAGGGTTTTCTAGCTGCTCGATCTCTCTTAATCTCCATTCTGATAATGAAGTTAGTTGCACTGAGATCCTTCATGTCAAACTTGGAAGATAATTGCTTCTTCACCTCCTTTATTGCGTCCATGTTATTTCCAATTAGCAACATGTCGTCAACATACAAAGCTACATATATGAAATGTCCACCTTCTTCTTTGGAATATATGCAGTGATCAACTTTGCTTCTCAAAAATCCCAAACTAATGATGTATGTGTCGAACCTTTGGTATCACGTCCTTGGTGATTGTTTTATACCATAAAGGGATCTTTTCAGTTTACACACCAAATATTTTTTTCCCTTTACTACAAATCCTTCAGGCTATTTTATGTAGATTTCTTCTTCCAGGTCCCCATGTAGGAACATTGTCTTCACATCCATCTGTTCTATTTCCAGATCAAATGTTGCAGCTAGATACATTAGTACTCTAATGGAAGTTAATTTTGCAACAAGGGAAAAAATCTCACTGAAGTCGACTCCTTCGACTTGGGAATATCCTTTCACTACCAATCGAGGTTTGAATTTCTCGACTTGACCTGCTGCATATTCTTCTTGAATACCCATTTTCTACCGACAAGATTTCTTCCACTAGGAAACTTGACTAAGTCCCATGTCTCATTCTTGTGCAAGGATTCCATCTTTTCGACTAAGGCGTGCTTCCAGAGTTTTCCCTCTACTGAGTCGATTGCCTCCCCAATCGACTTGGGCTCATCGTCGGTGGTAGTTAACACGAATACATAAATGAAGTCAGGAGAACCATACCTTTTGACTGGTTTTCTTAATCTTTATGACCTCCTTACAATCGGGGTCGGTTGTTCCACCTCTTCCCCGGATTCAATTGACTCATCTAAATCATATTCTTCCTTCCTCAATGCAAACTGCACCATCTTAGGATTATTCTTGGTATTCTCAATCTGCACAATTTCTTCAAGCTCAAACTTACTTCCAATTTCTCTGAAGACCACATCTCGACTGTACATTATTTTCCTTGATGCAGGATCCTAGAGCTTATATCCTTTCATTCCTTCTTTGTGTCCAATGAAAATACATTTGACTGCCTTCTTGTCCAACTTGCTCCTCTTTTCCTTGGGAACATGCACAAATGCATCACAGCCAAATACTTTGAGATGTGAAACTGAAGCCTTCTTACCCGACCATACCTCATGTGGAGTCGTGTTGACTAGCACCGACAAAGGAGACAAATTCAATAGATTTTTTGTATTGTCAACTGCTTCTGCCTAGAATTCTTGTGCGAGCCCAACACCACTGAGGATACTCCTTTCCTTGTCCATCAACGTTCTGTTCATTCTCTAAGCAACTCCATTTTTCTCTGGGGTATATGGTGTGGTATTTTGGCGTGCTATGCCACACTGCTTGCAGAACTGATCGTATTCTTTTCCACATAATTCACCACCGTTGTCAGTTCTTAGCACCTTAATATTCTTATCTATCTAGCTTTCTACAAGAGATTTAAACTATTTGAATTTCTCAAAAACCTATGATTTATTCCTTAGAAAATATATCCATGTTTTCATGGAAAAATCATCTATGAAGGAGACATAATACAAGTATCCACCAAGTGAAGGCACTGTAACAGAGCCAAACATATCACTATGAACCATCATTAGAATCTGATTTTCCCTTGTCGAACCAGAGGGGAACCTCACCTAAATTTGTTTTCCATATATACAATATTCGCAAAAGTCAACTTCTAAATTACATTCAGGAAAGTCTTCGACCATACCTTTGTTATGCATAGCTCGAAGTCCTTTCCCTCCAATGTGTCCCATCCTCTCGTGCCATAGCATGGTCGGGTTGACTTTATGATGATTTTCCAAGTCGGTTTGTATCGACTCAACCCGATTCGAGTCGACTTCCAGAGCAACGATGTTTTTTCATTGAGTCGAGTCGACACTCCCTAACAACTTGTACAAGGTTCCAATCTGAACTTCTTTCATTAATACCATCGCACTTATGACCATCTTGCACGAATCCTTCTGAAATAGAGTGTGCACGCCAACATCATTCATCTTACTGATAGATATCAGGTTTCTTTCCAAACCTAGAATGTGTAGCACAACTGGAAGGGTTCTACTCCTCCCATCTTGCAGTATCAATCGAACTCTTCCCCGTCTGACAATTTTGGTTGTTGAGTCGTCCCCCAAGAACACTTCTCCTCCTTCATATCGTTCATATTCGTAGAACCATTCTCTATGTGGTGTCATATGATAGGATGCTCCTGAGTCGATCAACCAAACATCTTGATCTAATTGTGTATTATTTGATGCCAGGTACACATTGTCTCCCTTATCTAGAGTCATCTTTCTCTCAGTTGACTACTTCTCATTGGATCCTGTACTGACTTCCATTGCCTTCAACTTGTAGTTCCTTTTGTAATTCTCAGCTTTATCGCATTTCCAGCATCTTCTTGTCGACTGAACCGGGGATTTAGATCTACCCTTCGACTTAGACTTTTTATCGGAGAATTATCCTTTATCTTTGTCAACCAGTCGACCTCTCACCACTAAAGCATTTTTGGTTGATCCTTCCATGTTCTTTCTTCTCATTTCTTCTGATAGTAGAGATGCAACCACGTATTCTAGTGCTAATGTGGTTGTATTACTCCCTATAGCCATGACTAAGCTATCCCGAGAGTCTGGAAAAGAACATAATAGGCTAATACATTTCTCCTCCTCAGTGATTTTAATATCCACAGAAGATAACTAGCTTATAATGGTATTAAACGCTTTTAAATGCTCAGTCACCGAACTTCCCTCACTCATCCTCAGAAGATACAATTTCTTTTTAAGAAACAACTAATTTACCAGGGTTTTCCACTGGTAGATTGGTACAAGCTCACCAACTTGTCCCATAGTTTCTTGGTTGAATCTTCACTTGATACATTCATCAGTGCCAAATATGCAAGACAAAGTCGAATCGTACTCCTTGATCTTCTCTCGAGTTTCTCCCACTCTTCTGTCGACATACCTATCGGCATGGTACATGGACATACCATTGTCCATTGTTCTCGATCTACAAGGAGATATTCAATTTTAAGCTTCCAAAGCTAAAAATTCTAGCCATTGAATTTTTCGATCTATATTCTTGAGCTGCTTGCAATTATTTAACACAATCTTTTATCACAATCTTTAAAGATTTCTAACTTACAACTCTTACTGAACCTAGAGTTTATCTCGGATCCAATATTGTTAAAAAAGCTCTGATACCACATGTTAGGAAATGAGACACACTTCCATGCTAAACCTAGCAGAAGAGATAAAGAAAGATTTAATCAAGAAAGTAAATGAAAAAGAAAACACTTAGTACATAGAGATTTTACCCTCGAAACCTAAAGCGGGAAAATCAGAATTCCTTGAGTGTTATGCTCCTTGTTGTCTTATTCATTCAGAATAAAAGGTTACATGTCTAACCTTGGTCCACACCTAAGACACAATTGACACCATACCCTCTTGTTTACACAAGAACAACCATGTAGCCAATTCGGCTTACATCTCCATGACCATCAACCTATAAATTACAGACTCTTGGCGATTAGCCATTCATCATCTAAAGATTCAAGATTCATTGATTATCCTTTTACATCCTTACAACACGCCTTCATTATATGCTTTACAGAAGGAAAAACTCTAAAGAAAAGGCACCCAAAAATGGTTACAAATCCATGCAGATCATTGGCTACAAATCCCATGAATCTTAGGATTCTATTACAGTCGACTACCAAGTCAGATTACTCGTCGACTACCAATCAACCTTCATTTGGTCTTCAGTCAATCGCCACATGCCCGCTTGTCGACCTCTTTTTGGTTGACCTCTTCGAATTTATGTCGATGTCTTTACCATGTCGAACCACCTCGACCTTTGACTTCGACTTTACTCGGTCGAATAACCTCGACCTTCGATTTGTTGTTGATACACCTTGACCTCGCCTTTACCCAGTCGAACCACCTTGACCTTCGACTTCGATTGTCAATCGATCCACCTCAATTTTCACTACAAAGAATATAACAACCCAACAATGCTATCAATCTGTGAGCAACAATTAACATCTTTAGTGATGTCATTGGTGTAGTAATGGTGGCCTTGCACTTTTGTTACTTGCTTGCTCGATGTGCACATGAATACTACATTTATGCATTCAATTTTACAACACAAAGTAGACCTTGCTAACTGCATCCCTTTTTTTCTTATTCTCCAAATTACTTTCCTTTATGTGGCATGAAAGATAGAAAAAATAAAACACATAAAATCATAATGGGACTACATCATAAATATTCATAAATCATCTCCCCTTCCATTGCTTATTCTTCATCAAATGGGATTGAGGATTTGCTAGTTATTCAAGCTTCTCCATTGTGTTGGATCTTTTGGACCTCAAGTTCTAAGCTCGAATATTTTAGAAGGGATCCTTAGTTTTAGTGCATAGCATAGACTTTGGGGATTGAAATTGAATTGGAAGCATCAAATCCATTGGTGGTGTTCCTGAAACAAGCAAGCCTAGAGAGAATGATTATCCGCCTTGTCCAAGCCCTTGGCCTACTTACCATCCTCATCACTTCAAGTAGATTCTTGAAATGGATATGGGTGACCTTTCTTTTACCTGGGAAAAATTTGAGAAAGTATGGATAGTGGGAAATAATGATAGGCCCCATAGATGGGATTGGGAGGTCATTTTCCATTCAATTATCTAGCCACAAGATCAAATTGGTCTTGGTTGGAAGAAACATGTCTAAGCTTAAGGACCTTGTAGATGAAATACATGTCAAATACAAAACCCAAGTGAAAATTGTTGTGGTGGATTTCGGTGGAGATATTATAGAAAGTATGAGCAGAGTATATGATGCCATTAATGACTTGGATGTTGGAATTTTGATAAACAATATTGGGGTGTGCTACCCTTATGTCAGGTTCTTTCATGAAGTTGATTCCCAACTTCTCAAGAATCTCATAGCAGTGAATGTAGAGGGTACTACTAGAATGGTCTCCATTGTGCTCCCTATAATGTTGAAAAGGAAGAAGGGTGCCATTGTAAACATTGCCTTTGGTGTTGCAGCCATTTCTTCTAAATTCCTCTCTACACTATCTATGTTGCTACCAAAGCATATGTGGACTGGTTTTCAAGGTCACTTTATGTGGAATAAAAGCACAATGGAATCGATGTGCAGTGCCAAAATAATGTGTAATATAGTAGCACCTGGGCGTTGCAATACCTCAACTCTAGATTTTCATAGAAGTTGCCCAGATTGTTCATATGATCTTTGTATAAGTTGTTGTAGAGAGCTTTGAGAAGGTTGTCAGCTTGAGAGTGATTTAACAAGCACATATAAACAACAATACACAAAGAGAGTTTATGCCCAATCAGAGAATAAGAATAAAAAAAAAAAAACTGATTTTAAGCATTTGGTTGTTAACTTATGGATATATTACACAAGATTAGTCAACAACAGGGATTCAAATTATTATAATAATATAGTCATTAAGAGTTCAACATGTCACTTGTTGGGGAATTGAACCTGGATGGGGAGGATAATGATCATTCCTCCCAACCACCCAAACTAAACCCAATTGACAATGGATCCCATACTTATAGTCGTATAGTCGCGGTATACAATTTAACATTAGAGAAATGTTGTTCCTACCTAATTTCTTCATGTAACTTCAAACTCTCAAGTTGGAAGATGCCAAGAGCTCTCTGGGGTTGTTTCTTCATATCATTCTTAGTTTTTCTAGGCCTCGACGATTTCTCTTAATAGGGGATTCCAAGCCTAAGCTACTAGAGAAAAGGGTGTTGCAATTGTAGCTAGCAAAGTTGAGAAAATATCGATGAATTATCACTCATATCCCAATTTGGGAGGGTTTCGTTATGGGACACATGAGCCAATGAAATAACGAAGAAGATTAAGGCAAAGGAAAGTCGATATTTGCAAATAGCAAGTACACATGACAAAACACCTAAATAAGCCCACGATTTAATGAGTTAATATTGTATATGTTTGATTTAATGACACATAGAATGTGATTGCGTGAGAAATATATAATTCAATATAATTTAATTAAAATACTATATTAAATATATTTTAATTAAAATAATATATTAAATTAAATATATTAAATTGAGTTTTTAATAAAATTTCGAATTGAAAATTTAAAACTTGTTTTAACAATAAAAGTTCATTATTAGGAAAGGATTAAAAAGGCGCATCAAATGTAATACATTGTGACATGTTCATGATAGTATAATATATTTCTTGTGTCTTAAAGACACCCATCATGTAAATCAATCATGATAGTAAGGATTCAAATTTGTGTGTGAATTAAGGAGTTTTGTTTTTCACCTAAATTATTTTTTGGGATCTATTTGACTTTACAATCAAGTAGATATATGAATCAAAAGGATAAAAAAGTACTTTGAAGATTCAATAAGTATTCAATTTCATATTTATAATCGTTATTTTTTTTAATGTAATAACTTTTATTACAACGTGTCTTTGCATCTTCCAAGGCAATCGCTAGTATTTTTAAATTATTTTCAAATATCTTAATTCTTTTTAGAACTAATTTCTTCTCTAAATGGAATGAGCAATTTATTTTTATATTAGAGTTTTTAGTGTTTTAATTTAAAATCTCATTTTCATTTGTGAGTTATTTATTATTTTTTAGATTTTATAGTGATTGTATTTATAATTAATTTCCTTTTCTAAATGAAATGAGAGAATTATCTTTATATTTAATTTTTTCAAAGTTTATAGTAACTCTGTTTAAAATCTTAATTTTATTTATATGTTATTTATTCCATATTGGTTGTAAGGTATGTTGGGAAGGTTCGAGCTTTTTCCCACTTTGTCACATGGACGAGGAGATTGTTTTCCACTTATTTGTAAATTGCCCTTTCACTCAACACCTGTGGAAGTTTTTATTTACTATTTTTAGTCTTGTTACATCATGGGGAGGCAGCTCTTTAACAAATTGTTTTGAAAACTGGTTGAAATTGGAAGTGGAAAATTTTTATAACATACTACCTTCATTGGCATGTTGGTATATTTGGCTAGAAAGAAAAAACAAAGTGTATGTTGAATCTAAGTACACCTCCCCAATCCCCGAGGGAGTTAACTTTAAAATTAGAGGGATGGTGGCAAATTCCAGTGCACAGAGCCTACAAAAATTCAAATGCAAAAGAATAAAAAAGTCGCCTGACATTATTTGACATTGCACAGTGCCTACAAAAATGCAAATGAAAAAGAATCAAAAAGTCACCTGACATTAATTTGACATCCATCTGTTGGTTCGACGGAGCTGTGCAAGCAAATGGTATCCTAAGTGGGGTTGGGGGTATCATTAAGATATCTGGAAATACTATATATAGGTGGACTTTCAACTGTGGGATGGGCACAAACACTAGGGAAAAACTACTTGGGGTGTGGGCTTCCTTATCATTAGCTCATTGACTGGGTATTGATCAACTACAATTATTGGGGGATTCAAAGACTGTGATAGATTGGTTAAACTTCAAGAGCAATTTACAAGTATCTTCACTTATGGGATGGATGGAGAAGATACGGGAACTTATAAATTTCTTCAACACCATTAGATTTGATCATATCTACAGGGAAGAGAATGAGGAAGAAGACATATTATCAAAAAAAGCACTCCAGGTTCCAGAAGGGAGGATCCATTTCAACAAATGGCAGGATGGCTATGAGGGTCCCCCTCTATCCCTGCGTCTCTACTTGTGATTAAGATAGTATATCTGGGAAGTATGTGACTTTTTTGAGAGTTATGGATTCCTAAAATGTATTTTTTCTTAAGTCACCATGGACTGTCTCCTTTTTTGATATTTTTGGATCGTTATTTTGAAGAGCCCAGCTATATGTAACAAGAAATATGTAGGACCACTTATATGTGTCTATGTGGTATGTGTATACCATAAAAAGATGGATGTAATAGCACAACAATGTACTCTCCTTGAGAACACTATATATTTAATATATTGAGAAATTTTATGCTAGAAAAATGTATGGTTTGTGACAACATATAAGTCCCAATATACCATGAGGATGTCCACATACATAATGGTCCCTCCTACTAACATAATGGTTGATTGATGTGAGATGAATAGATTTTATCAATAAGTTTTTTTTTGTAAGAAAGAGTGGCACTATCTATTCATATAAACAATAGAAATTACAAGCATATTGAAAGGTTAACCAAAACTTGGTTGACCTCTCATATATTTTAACTGAAAGACCTACAACTTGGGTTTGTTTGATGATCCTTGACAATCCCATTGCCAATATCAAACAATAAAGGGTTTGAGACATCATTTGAACAATGATTCAAACAATCCTTATAGTGATACAAATAAAAAGGCCATTAAGCCGCTAGTTTGAGAATGCCATATGGTAATAGAGAATATATAGTGATTTAAATGTAGGTTACAAGGGCATTCCCATCGCTTCCTAAAATTAAATAGTGATAACCAACTCACATACCTAAGCATGTTATGACTAGCATTATAATGCATAAACCAAAAAAACATGAGTGGCAACTAGGCGAACCCATGGCTAAGCCTCCTCCTCATCCTCAAGAAAGATAGGATGTTGTAGGGTGCTTCCAGTTTGGTACTAGGGTTTCTCCTCTATTTCTACCGAGTCATCTTGAGCATGTATACCATTCAAGCCCTCATGTCCCATGCTTGAGCTGCAAATTACATCTAGAAAGGATTCCTACTTATCATATAGAAGATGAAGGATGTTCATAACATTTTCCAAGAGTGCATTATCATACTGTGGTTGTCTATCCATGTTACATACTATCATCTCTTTGGTGCAACAATATAGGTCTACAATATGATTGTAGTGGGTGACCCTACTATGAGAGATTCTTGTATTGGGCACAATTTTCTCCACCACCTTGTCGACCAACTAGTTATGAGCCTTTCTCATTTTCTAACTGACTCTTTCCTTCAAGGTGGCCAATTTTTTGGTGGTAGAGGCCTTGTGCCTAGAGGCAAAGTCATCCACTAGGCACAGGGATTTTAATTCATCTCTACGAGTGTGTGGAGGAGCAATGGTCCTCTCCTTTTTCGCTAAGGTTTTGGGGGTCTCATGTTGCATCTTCTGTAGGGAGGGGATTCCTTTGTCTCCTCACTCTCCTCCTTTAGACCATTTATATCATACTTCCATAAAGGGTTAGTGAAATCCACTTTCGTTGGAATAGCACCAGTGTCCGTCGTGACTCTCTCAACCACAAGGTGTTGGTGCAAGGTGGTGTGACCTCTTAAGCGGTGAGTTATTGAATCTCTCACTCCATTTTGGAAATAAATGACACAGTAACCTTGTTTCCCTATATGTAGACCAATATCTCCCTTAATGGTCCTCCTCTCTCCATTCATATGCTATAGATCAATGTTCTACATGCTAGTACTTATGAAGTGAATATGAAGGTCCACTTCATGAGAACATCATGAATACTGATGCAGACCCCACCCTCTCCCAGGGTCTGCACGATCTCCCGGTCTAGGATTGATTTTCTTCGGAGATGGATTAGCTCTCAGATCCCTATTGGATCCCCTCTTTATGTTCATAGGCCCTTTAAAAACCTTGTGCAGGGCCAACAAAACTCGCGGGCACTTTTATTCTAAGCCCCTTTACCTTTAAAAGCCAAGTTTGTGCGCTAGCCCTTTTTATTTGGCCAAAATATCATATGACCCTGGGTCATGAACGAGCGCTAACCAAAAGGCGTTAATTCGGAGCTATGTATATTTGGGCCCCGGGAGTTTCAACACCACTCCACTCCTATTCCTCTGAACATGCAAACCTCCAAACAAAGGGAAGGGATCGACAGTCCCAATTACTCGTCGATATCTATGACTGACCGAGATTATGGTCCTCTAGGCTTCGAAAGTCTTAACGACTCAAAGTTATACTTCCTCCTGAACAATCAAAATCAAAAACTGCCAAATCACCTGGCGAACAAATCAACGACCATGGCGATGCGTAGAGATCGATGGCTCTAGATCTCTTCAGAAGTTCGGGCTTCAAATGTATTACCCACTCCAACTTACACTTTCGTCGAACATCAAATTCCGAATGAGTCAATCGAATGGATGGAACTCCTCCTCCCAATCAACGGTCCACATGCGCACTTCGCACTTCGTTCCTTTTAAATGCACAACACCTGAAATCCCCCGGAGAGTTGAACTGACAAACCTCCAAAGGACCCCAGATCGACAATCCTCCGTCATTCAACGACCAATGGCTCCGATCTGTTTTAGAATCTCGAGCTTCGAGAGTTCCAACTAACTAATTCTTACAACCCTCTAGAGTGTCGAATTTTCGGACTGCAGGATCTGCTGCCACGTGTCCCCGTCAAATGGATGACCGAGATCCATTACGGGACTCTGTCCTTCGGGAGTCACGATTGCTAACACGCACAAACCTCTGGAGTGCCTAGTCTCTGGACTACAGGATCTRTCGCCACGTGTCTCCCTACGCCAATGACTACGATTTGCTCAACTCTTTAGAGCTTCRGGAGTCCTGCGAAGTCAATACCCATTGCTTCCCAAATGGTCAAACTATGAAGTAACGAGGAGTTCTAATCCACGCTCCACATGTCCTCTCCAAYGGACTATTGAGATGGACTCCAGCCTTCGGGAGTCCTCGACCCAAACTAATTTATACCTCTGGTCTTCCAGAGTACCAAACCTCTGAACCTCCAGATTTGGCGCCACGTATTCCTTGTCACTCAACGACTAGGATTGGCTTTGGCCTTCTGGCCTCCGGGTGTTCTCACAATTTTCACCCTATTTCCTTTGGATTACTGGACCTCCGAGCTATAGGATCTTCTGACACGTGTCTCCTGCACCAATGGCCAAGATTCACTCTATTGTTCGGAGCTTTGGGAGATTGTCAAACCTTAACCACAATGCCTCCTTCGTCCTAGATAGTTGGTCTTCCAGACTCGATGATCTGCTGACACACGTCCCCATAAATGGACGGTCCAGATCCACTCTAGATCCCGAGACTTCGGGAAATACGTCTCTTCTGCGCCTAAATATGAAAAACCTTTGAACACCGAAGTCTGAAGGACCCCATGGGTTAAAACCCATGCTACTCACCTAGATCCGACGATTGTCGATCCTCGCGCCCAGATCTGACGGCTGAGATCTGTTCTCCTCCATGTGGGCTCCTCCTTCTATCTGGACTCTGATCCGATAGTCTAGATTTGATTTCCATCCTGGATCAACAGTTGTTGTAGCTCCTCCTCCTCGGTTGCGCTTTCCTCCTGATGAAGAATTCCTCTATATTTTTCAAAGGCTCGACCTTTGTTCCTTCTTTTGTGAGACCGACTGTCAAGCCTCAACTTGTGCTACACCTCCTGAGCTTATCTGATCTCTTTCGAAGTTTTCAAAGGGACTTGGCCCTTTTTTCCTTCGACGAATCCTTCTGCCCTCCTAGAAACAATACGCTCTTTCCCCTGAGCTTTGGCACTTGGGAATTTTTCGGCCTCTGGCACACTCCTTGTGCTTTCCTTCATAGGTTTGGGACTTTGACAGTCGCTTGCGAACTCCTTGCGCTTGTTCACTTTGAGACTCTGAAGGTTTATGAGAACCTTTCACACACTCCTTGCATTCACCAGACTCGAAATCCTCAACACTTAGCTCAGTGTTGGCCCGATGCACACCTTGCATGGGACTTCTTCAAGCTCTACACTCCACTGAGTGACTATGCACTCCTTGCACTTGCTTGACAAGACTTCACACTATCTCTTCTGAACAAAGGAGTTTAACAGACTCTACCCTCACACTCCTTGCGTGGCTCTGTGTACTCCTTGCACTTACCCTCATATTATTCAGTAACTCTGGCGTGCCCACCTAGAAATCTCCTCACGAAACTCGACATAGAGTTCTAGTGCACTCCTTGCGCTTTCTCAATGCACTCCTTGTAGAGCTTCATCGGAGTGTTCAATAACTCTGGTGTGTTTTTCTGGGACAACTTCCCTTTTGAGCTTAAGACTTGTTCTGGTGTGCCCACCTAGCACGCTCTTCTCTGAACTCGAAACAGAGTTCAAGTGCACTCCTTGCACTAGCTTCACAGAGTATTTAAATTACTCTGGTATGCACTCCTTGCACAAGCCTAAGAGCCTAGAACACTAAAAAAAATGAAGATATGGAAATCTATCTAATTATTGCAAAGGGAATATAACATGAACCAACAACATTCATAGCATACACAAAAAACATTCATCACACAGATAAATACACAAAAACCTCATATGTAGGAAAAAATGCTCTTTGTATTAATATTTGAATGCTTATGTACAATGTTTACAAAACTGGACTGCAATAGAGTCTCAGTTCTTTCTCCTCTCCTCTCTTGAGATTTATCAACTTGCTCATCAACAACTACTCATTAACTAACTCTCTCTCTAATGAATTTTGATACTAAGATCTTAATACAAAAGAGGGGCTCCTTGAGCCTTCCCCCCAGCTACCTACTCACATTAATTTACATTCAATTACATTTAAGAAACATCTAGTCCAAATCAGATCTAGATATACCTACTGTCAACCATTAAAGACAACTTCACATGCAGTCTGCACAATACACATGGGTTCGGATTTATTTGAGCCTTCAAACATTAATTCACATTGAATTACATTTAATTTTTAAATTTAAGTTCAAAATGAGAGGGTTGGTGCCTCTCTCTTTGGGATCCACTCCCTCCTAGTGTGTTGATGCGTCGACTTGTTGACACATGGTTGATTTGGAGCGATGCTCCTACATCAAATACAAAACATAATTCCATATTTCCGTAATAAATAATATTTTATTTACTTTTCATTTTACATATTTACTTAGCATCATATGAAATAC
>SNQJ01S0010864.1:11607-24220 GCA_010110895.2 Picea sitchensis | reverse complement strand
AACATTCATCACACAGATAAATACACAAAAACCTCATATGTAGGAAAAAATGCTCTTTGTATTAATATTTGAATGCTTATGTACAATGTTTACAAAACTGGACTGCAATAGAGTCTCAGTTCTTTCTCCTCTCCTCTCTTGAGCTTTATCAACTTGCTCATCAACAACTACTCATTAACTAACTCTCTCTCTAATGAATTTTGATACTAAGATCTTAATACAAAAGAGGGGCTCCTTGAGCCTTCCCTCCAGCTACCTACTCACATTAATTTACATTCAATTACATTTAAGAAACATCTAGTCCAAATCAGATCTAGATATACCTACTGTCAACCATTAAAGACAACTTCACATGCAGTCTGCACAATACACATGGGTTCGGATTTATCTGAGCCTTCAAACATTAATTCACATTGAATTACATTTAATTTTTAAATTTAAGTTCAAAATGAGAGGGTTGGTGCCTCTCTCTTTGGGATCCACTCCCTCCTAGTGCGTTGATGCGTCGACTTGTTGACACATGGTTGATTTGGAGCGATGCTCCTACATCAAATACAAAACATAATTCCATATTTCCGTAATAAATAATATTTTATTTACTTTTCATTTTACATATTTACTTAGCATCATATGAAATACAATACATGTATATAAATACATGTGGGGAATGATAAGTCACATTCTTTCCAAAGGTCATGACTTATCATTTACATTATAATTCCTATTTACATAATAACAAACCTATAACATATTATTAAATAATAAGAAATGTAATATGCTAGGTATATTACAAGTCTCCCCCCCTTAAAAATGTGTTGTCCTCAAAGCATAGTTATAAAAGACTTATCTCTTTCTCTGGCTTGTAATATTGTCTCTTGATTCTTCATTCTTGAGTTAGTGATCATTGAGGACCTCATACGATAGAATCCTTTAAGCATTGAGAAAATTTGTCGAAGTGTAAAGGAGTCTTCCCACCCTAATTCGATCTTCTGTGAAATTGTGCGTTTATAGGGTTCTTCGAAAAAACCTGATGTATTTTGACTCCCATGATAACTTCTACTTTGATCACCACTTGTTGTGGAAGCAATAATCTTCGAAATATCGATCATTTGTTTATTTTGATACATTGATTTGTTGAAGTATCAACTTTTGTGATTAGGATGTCGATAAGGCATACTGCAACTTGATCTTTACTTCTTATACTTGTAGTTTTTTCTTGATTAACTTTTGGAATTGAATATTCTTCGTACCCATGGCTTGTTTGTACTTCAAAATTTGAAGACCTATTTACATTAGTTGGATTTGCATCCTTTTGATTTGCAAGGTTGACTGGCTTTGTATTAATTCCTTTATCCATAATTGTGTTGTTTACATATGAAGACTTCTCCAGTTCCATAGGTACAATCATTGTCTCTTTATCAACCAATGATTCTTTATTGATAAGTTGATCTAACTTGTTCTTTAGTGACTTCTTATCACTCTTTAACTTCTTAATTTGTGTGGGTGAACTTCGATTATGAACCCTTAGGCGTAAAAGTTCTTCCTCATTATCTGATTTTTCGACTTCACTTATAATATCTTGATTCTCTGGCTTTTCATCTTGCATCTTTTTAATTTGTTCTATCAATTTCTGATTAAGGTTTCTTAGGCATGAGCTTTCTTCTTCTTTTTTGGTTAATTTCTCTTTGAGACCTTGATTTTCTTGTTCCAAATTTTGATTCTTTTGTTTCTTGTCTTTTGACTTCTTGATTTTTACTAGTAAATTTTGATTATGTTTTTTTAATCTTGATATTTCTTCATCTCGTTCTAGTAAGTCTTTGTCCGTTTTTTGTTTTTTGTTTTTTAGTTCTTCAATTTGTGTGATGAGTTCATGATTTCTCTCTTTGAAGTAAAGATTATTTTTCTTTGTTAACCCATTAAAATATTTTTCCATCTCAATTTCCAACTATAATTTGTTATTGATGTCTTTATAATTTCCTAGTTTGTCTTTTAATATTAGTGATTTCCTGTGTGAGTTATATTTATATTCTTCCATAATAAATTATTTCCCACAAATCAGACAGAAGCAATATAACATATAAATCAGACAGAAGCAATTGTGATTTTTAAAAATTTTCATATACTCAAATTTCATTTCACAAAGATGACATTTAGTCCAAAATTTAGATGTATATATTGAATTCATTGTTTATTGTTTCTTTTTTCTATCTCGATTATTCAATATATGTCTCATGTATAAATATATATTCCTCCTTTGAATAGCTTGAATATTACTTCGGTTGCCTTCCAATTTAATAAAAGGTATTAAGAAACTTTAATAATTCCCTTTATCTTTTCAACCTTATTACTTTTTATTTAAAATAACTTTGTAATTTATGATTTAATTTTCTTTTTCTTTTAATACCCTCTCTTCTTACTTTTCTTTTATAAATATACTTTACCCAAGTTAATGGGGCACCTTATCACTTTGTTAGCATATCCTTGACTTTGGTTGAATTAATATAACTCCAAAAGACTTAGGTCATTGATTTTTTATTTTGGCTTCAACCTCATGTGTATATAAAAAATTGTAAAAAGTTACCACTGTAATTTTTTTATATATGGTAGGGAAATACCATGGGCCAATGGTTTACCAAAACCATGGACATGTAAACCATCAACTCCACCAATAGTAGAATCAAAATTTACTCTTCCTTATCCTTTGGAACTTTTTCTTTTAAATTACTTTTTTTTTTCTTCCTTTTTCATTCTTTTCTTTTTCGTTCTCCCTTTTTTTCCCTCTATTTATTTATTTTTTATATTTCTTCTTCTTCTTCTTCTTCTTGATATGTACTACCTTCTTCTTCTAATTTTCTAACAACAAAAGGATTATTTAGTCAATGGTATTTTTTGATGATTTTTTTTTAATGTGGTCAAAGACCTGAATTTTCTGAAACAATGGTGTTAGCTAAAATCTAGATAGAGTCTATCTCTGATACCAAATGAAGTGGATCTAATGGTCCACTTCATGAGAATATTATGAATACAAAACATAATTCCATATTTCTATAATAAATAATATTTTATTTACTTGTCATTTTACATATTTACTTGACATCATATGAAATAAAATACGTGTATATAAATACATGTGGGGAATGATAAGTCACGTTCTTTTTAAAGGTCACGACTTATCATTTACATTATAATGCCTATTTACATAATAACAAACCTATAACATATTGTTAAATAATAATAAATGTAATATACTGGATATATTACAACTGAACTCCCAAGATGATGATGCAACTCGAATGCTAGCCTCCTCTTCTTGNTTATCATTTACATTATAATGCCTATTTACATAATAACAAACCTATAACATATTGTTAAATAATAATAAATGTAATATACTGGATATATTACAACTGAACTCCCAAGATGATGATGCAACTCGAATGCTAGCCTCCTCTTCTTGTTCCATCGAATAACTTCCTACATGTTGCTGGTCCTTTTCCCATCTGTCTTCAATGAGCATTATCACTTGCATTCTCCTATCCTAAGTGCCACATGAGTGAATCCTATCCTAAGTGCCACATGAGTGAATCCTAGTAAGTTACTTTCAAACTTATGTTCTTATTAAATTTTATGGTGACTTCATTTAGAACCAACCAATTTCTTCTCTAAACATAATGATGAAGTTACTTCTTAATTATAAACTTTTTTTTTCTTCTAAATTTTGAGAAGACTTTAGCTAGAATTGATTTCTTTATCTAAATAGAATAATAAACAACCAAATACACTATGTTTAGTGTTTTAAACTAGTTTCCACAACTTTAGAATTTCATTTCTTATTTCCTCTCTCTATACATAATTTAAAAAAAAAATATTCCCATAACTATATTAAAAATTAATTTCGATAACAAATTTTTACTTCAATTTTTTAAATCTTCTAAATTTTCTCATGCGTAAAAGCAAATGGTTTCATACTTAGTCGAAAAACTTCATTATTACTTACTTTGAATTAATTTCATTAATGATTTTGCACTTAGTTTTTTTTTTTTTCCTTCGGTGATATCTACAAACCACTCTCAGTGAATTGTTTCATTCATGGCTAAAACACTTTATCGTTTCTATGATATTTTAAACAAAATGGGCTAATGCTTATGTGATGGATCTTAAAATCTCCATTGAAATTTCCACACTCTCTCTAGATATCATRTAAAGATATTTAAGTAAGTTTTAAACATATTTTATATAGCTTAAAATTTTGAGATTAAAATTTCATTTCAATGAAAAATATTTTAATGAGGAAAGTTTAATTTCTTGAGTGTTATCAATTTTTTATTTGAGTTTTCATYTCTCAAGTATGGTTTCAAATCAATTAAGGTTTTTATAAAGGCCTTTTTACAAATTGGTTAATATGCCTTCACATTTCTTAACAAAAGAATAAAATTTTGATTTAAACATGTTTTAATAGATTAAAATTTCATTTTAATGAAGAATATTTTAATGAGGAAAGTTTAATTTCTTGAGTATTACCAATTTTTTATTTGAGTTTTCATCTCTCAAGTATGGTTTCAAATCAATTAATGTTTTTATAAAAACCTTTTCACAAATTGGATAATATGCCCTCACATTTCTGACCAAAAGAAAATCTGCATTAGATCTATGTGCATTTTTTTCACACTTAGGTGTATTAAATAAGGTGCAATATCTACCTTACTCAAAATCGATTTTCAAATACCTCCCTCTTTTGGTACATAAATTGTCTACATGTATTAAAGAAGTCCATCCTCATCCATTATGTAGCTCCTAGACATAGACTCTATGCTAACCCCTCTCTAGAGTGCCCATTGCACCTTTTCATACCTTCTATCACTATAAAGTTGTTTAAGGATCTGTCCCTCAAACTAACTTGCAAAGGGTCTATAGAGTAATGGTATGACCTCTTACTTAGAGAATTTTCTACTATATTTTCCTTCTCCTTTATAGAAAATATTTAAAACTCATAGTTACTGAAGAACTCTATCCAATGTTTTTTTCTTGATGTTCAAGGTTGTTGGGTGAAAATATATTGCAAGCTCTAATAATTAGATTTTAGCATGAACTTGCGACCAATCAAATAATGCCTCCACATTTGCAAAGCATGAACTATTGATGCCAACCCTATATCATACATAGGGTGATTCAACTCACAATCCTTCAATTTCCTAGATACATACATAGTCACACCATTGTCCCATAGTAACACTCCTCTATAGGAAAACATTTGTGTGGACTACATAATCCTTTTCTATATTTGGAACACTAAGAATATAAGTTGCACTAATTAATAACTACTTCAACTTATCAAAATTCCTTTCACACTATCTATCCATGTAGACTTTTGTATCTCTCCTCTATGAAGAGGTAGTGAGGTTCCCTATTTTGGGAATCCCCTCTACACATCTTTTGTAATATATTGCCAACCCATGAATCTACAAACTTTTAATACATTTTTTTGAGTAGGGATACATTTTTTGGAGTAGGCCAATCCATGATAGCTTTGATCTCAATTTTTTCTACTACAAATCCTTCCCATAAATTACATGTTTGAGATAATGAATCTCACTTTGGTAGAACGAACACTTTGACATATTGGCATATAATTTCTTTGTGTGTAAACATTGCAAAACTAGTCCCAAATGTTCCCCATGCTCTTCCATGAGAAAATCAAGATATCATCTAGAAATACTTGCATGAACCTACCCTAGAATTTACTAAACACTCCATTAATTAAGTTCATAAAAACTATTGTAATATTGGTTAACACAAAAGGTACCACTATGAACTCATAGTGTTTGAAGTGTGTTATGAATGTAGTCTTTGGGATATCCTCCTCCTTAACCTTTAGATGGTGGTAATTTGATCTCAAATCTATTTTGGAAACGATTATATCCCCTTTCATTTGGTCAAATATGGTGTGAATCTTAAGTCAGGGATGTTGATTCTTGACCTTTGTTTTATTTAATTAGTGATAATCCATGCATAATGATAAGGATTTGTCCTGATTCGTTACAACAATTATTGATGCACCCCACATAGATATATTTGGTCTCATGAAACCCAAACTTATTAAATGTTGTAATTGATTGTGTAATACACACAACTCTAGTGTTGTCATCCAATAATGAACATTGGAAGTAGGGTTTACTCCAAGTTTGAACTCAATGGAGAAATCTCTCTCAAATCTAGGTGGTGGATCATGTAACTCTTCAAAAAATTCATTTATATATTCTAGTAATACATGGTATATATTAAGTGAAGTACCACTTTCATGAATGGCTACTTCTATCACACAAATGTGACACCCATTATTAAGACCATCTCATATGCATGGTTGAAATGAAATGTAAAATTTCTTAATTACGTATCCAACTAATTTTCATTGAGAATATTTCATCATTCAAGTAATATAGAAGTTTTTCAAAACAATATATATTGCTTCTATGGGTTGAAAGTCGGTTATTTTGCATGATAACATCATATCTCAACACTTGCATAAATCAACTCTTGATATAAGTACCTTGAGATCCACAAATCAATAATTCACTATAGTACCTATGAATTCCTTCACCCTTGAAGTGATCTCAACACTACAATAGTATGTATGTCCAATCAACATCAAACCACATTTTTCTAGTACTTTAGGTGAAATGGTATTGTGAGTAGCATATAAATATATTAATGGCATTTTTCTATGATCGTGACTTAAACTGAGATCATTGATTCATGCTCAAAAGGAAATAAATCTCATCATTTGTTCTTTTAGTACAATTGATGAGTTGATCAAGCCAATTCACTAGAGTAATCATTGATTACCTCAAAGGGAATAGTTTCACAGGGACCACTTATATAAGCTTGGATTCTGAAACAAATTAAGTTTTTTGGGGGGGGAATTTACAGTTTGAAGGTTTCATATAGAGATTCATGGCTTTGCCAATGTGTCGCCTTTTGTTGAGGCTTCAACAAGCCAGTCGACGGAGACTTGGGGACCCCCTTTCAATTTTTTATGTTAAGCTTCATATTCGAAAGGGTTTCTCATCGACTTATCTTACCTTGGATGAATATCTTCGAGTTGAATAAGATGATGGAGCATACCGACCAATTGACTTTATCTTATGATTAAATGCGTACTTTTGTTTCTCGTGATATCTTAATCTTGCTTGATTTCACTTGAAGAAGAGCTTGCTTATGCATCGATGACCATTTCACTTGTATCATCTTACACATGATCTTATTGTCATTTGTGTTTGGTTTTCATGCCTTTACTTGTGCACAAAAATGACCTAGATTACTAATGCATTTGAATGTGTGGCTTATGTGGATTTTAAGGTTTAACGTTCTTTCATGTATACATGTGTAGGTGTTCACATTTATTTTCCATAGGCAATGGTGAATGGTGAACCAAGAGTATTGGCTTTCATCAAGTGACGTTAGGTACATACAAGGCCAAGTATCCAATTAACAAGTGGGAAAGAGCCATGGAACACACCCGAGAATGGATGGAAGCAATGACGAACAAGGATTTAAAGCAAATGACAATGATGCCAAGATACATCTGACAAGGAAATACCATGACCATGATATCTTAATCTTGCTTGATTTCACTTGAAGAAGAGCTTGCTTATGCATCGATGACCATTTCACTTGTATCATCTTACACATGATCTTATTGTCATTTGTGTTTGGTTTTCATGCCTTTACTTGTGCACAAAAATGACCTAGATTACTAATGCATTTGAATGTGTGGCTTATGTGGATTTTAAGGTTTAACGTTCTTTCATGTATACATGTGTAGGTGTTCACATTTATTTTCCATAGGCAATGGTGAATGGTGAACCAAGAGTATTGGCTTTCATCAAGTGACGTTAGGTACATACAAGGCCAAGTATCCAATTAACAAGTGGGAAAGAGCCATGCAACACACCCGAGAATGGATGGAAGCAATGACGAACAAGGATTTAAAGAAAATGACAATGATGCCAAGATACATCTGACAAGGAAATACCATGACCATCCATCCCACACAGTTGAACCATATGATTCACAATATTGGCACTAGAAGTGCAAGTACAAGCATGGAGGACATGTTGCATTGAATGATGAAATCAAGGAAATGGATAAATACAAGAATATGAGTTTAGTATCTAGCTTAATCTTAGCATATCATACACATTCCAAATCACTACAATTATTGCAAATAAATTTAGTGTCAAATCAACTATTTTTCCTTATTTTTCCCATAGGTGCATTTGGCACCTGGAGGCTTCCTGCATCAATTAAAATCCGTTTCAAATGTAAATATCTCAATGATGTCAAGCATATGGTTCAAATTTAATATAACAAGGATGAAAGAAATGTGAGAAATTTTAATTCCGATAAAACAACTATTTTTTTGTGATTTTTCAAGTGGAGTTTTTAAATGTCGAAAGGTGCTACCTGAAAATTGTTGGAGGATACAAACTCAATGCAATCAATTAAATTTGATTTCAAGGTCCACGGTTATGAAAAAAACATCAATTTAAATATTTCTTGTAAGTGAGATAGTTTTCACTTCTTGGTTTATGAAAGTACAAATAGCTATGAATCCCCAAAAGCCGTAGTCTAAACATTCTATGTTTTGGCCTTTTTCTAGGGATATTTTCCTGAAATCCAGCAAGAAATTGTTGGATTTGCAGGTTTGAGTGGTTGATTCTATATAAATTGAATTCCCCTAGGGTTTTTCAACACATTGAATCCATTTCTATATTCATAAATGAAATTTAAACAACAAAAAATTGTGATTTCGTACGTATTTATGTCACTGGATTCCAATGAAAAGGAATAAAACGTAGAACAATTAGACAACGCTTCCCCTAAATCCCAAATCACTCCTAACTACCTACGAGCCAAATACGAAATGAATTCTCTATGAAACAAGAAATGGACATTGAATGATTTAACTGAGAGAAATTGTTTTTAGTAGCAAAGAAGGAAAATTATGGTACATAGATCAAATTTTTAATATTTAGGCTTAGCTCCTGAGGCAATTTTGTCGGTTGAAAGAGGAAATCGCTCACTTGGAGGCTTGCTGACTTCCCAAACTAACGATTTTCCTTATGAGAGAAAATCACTAAGTATAGGAGCTAGCATGTCCTCAAGGTGAGCAATTCACTGTTGTGCATCTTGGGTGAAATTTTCCTTGCTCAAGCAAAGGAAGAAGTCAAAACTTTACATTCTTTGTAAATTAAGCTAAAAAGAAGAAATTGCTAACCTAAGAGGCCAACAAGTTCCCGACGCCAGTGATTTGGTCACTCATCTCCTTGAGGTCAATGATTTACCTCCAAGAATAAAATCTCTCACCTTGGAGTGCAATTGTTTGTCTTCCTCAAATATTTAATTTTCTAGTTCTCTAACTCAGCCATTGAGGGTTCCAAAAGCAGGCCACTCACCTAGCAAGGCTATATTCCCTTTTTAATCAGTGATTTAATCTCCAACAAGTTAACTCAATGATTTCAAGTGCCAGTTGAACTTCCAACTACATGGAGGATGAGTGTTGGATATATTTAGTATTGGATGTTGCCATATTTTCCTCATTTTATCCCCCTTTGCATACCAACTTTCATTTTCTTTTTTCATGGTTTGTGATATATTCATTACCGAAAAAATGAAAATGTTGTTGTGTCCAATTATATAAGGAAATATGTGTGTAATATGACAGGAAACTCATGCAATTTCACATAAAAATAACAACATGTAAACTTATTAATATTCACAACATATTTAATAATATGATATCTAGAAATAACTCATAAGATTTCAGAGAACACATAACACTTATTTTATGAAGAAATATTATTGACTAGTCGTGTACAAATGACGTTCCTCCCAATCGTAGGCTTTTTTTCTCCAGTTCTTTCAATAACAGGGCACCTCGGAGCTGGGGCTATGATTCCACAAGGACAAATGACTCATATGGTTGGCTAAATTCCCTCACATAGCCCAGTACCCAGAGAATGACAACACACAAAATCCTACAACCTTTTACACCACCCAACCTACACCAGCCTAGGGATGGAATCCCCTTCTCTTCCATGCAGTACCTCAAGCAACTCTCATCCCCACTAGTAATCCAATGTAGTTTGTCTAGGAATCTCAATGCTGGTGGCTCTAGAAAATCCAATTGTCTATGAAGTCTCAATCATCAATCCCATGCCCATGCTTACAGGAAATTTGGTATTACATATAAGTGACATGCATCCCCAACCTTCCATCACAAACATAACAGACTCATATGTACATGTTAGTGGTGAACTCGATACATAACTAGAGAGTGAACACAGTTTGCAAAATGAATAGGTAGTATGCTCCAACAATAGAAGGAATGATGAATTCCCCAAAACCAAGGACTCAATATGCATGTGTTGAACTTGCCACTTGGCATTGAAGGAACTCCACCCCTAAGTCCTTGGCACACCATCCCATGAAAATTTGTCCTTTAGTATAATTTAAGGTACATGTGTTGGGTAGGTGTTATATACTTTGCATGTATGTGGGGGGTGCATCAGATTTGACGACTGTGTCTGGCGATGCCTCCCCCCTTCATTATGTGTGTCATGTGTGTCGGTTTCTTTCCTAGGGGAGTCCCCAGTAGGGAGGGAAGGATTGTGTCCCCCCTGGTTACGTGGAGCATTAGGGGCAACGCCCTGAAATTATTTTTTGGGCGGTTTTTTCTATTTTAGTGTTTTTCACTATTTTTAGCGGTTTTCTAAATTAATCTCAGATTAATGGATTAGGGTTTTGGTAGTTGTGGAATATCTAAAATATTGTATACATATTGTATTGTGAATGGTGAAATTAATAGAATGAATAATTGAGAGGTGCGGCACCAAGGAAGGTTGGTTTACTCCCGGTTAAGGGTTTCTAGCGTAAATCTATGTGTACTATGTGTATGAGCCACTGATCACTTTATGTTTTCTTAATAATTTGTATGCATTGCTTTAATTCACAGGTTTAAAACTTACATGTGGTATCAGAGCACGTTTTTATCTTCAGGGGGATGCCTTTGTTGTTGAGGATTTGGCTCGGTCTTGATAGATCAAGTTTATCTTGGGCCTATGATAAACTTGGGTTCAGTGGGAGATTTGTAGAGGTGATTCGTATGTTGAAATATAATGTCAAGCAGTTCTAGAATCGAGATTGAGAAGTTCAACAGTAAAAAATTAGAGCTACAAAAGCTCAAGATGGAGGACCTTATTGTAGATAAAGAACTCGATGTGGATCCTGGTACACAAACTACTAGTACTCAATCTACTGGTATGTCGAAAGAAGATTGGGAGAAGTTGGATAGAAGAGAAAGGAGTATGATTTGACTCTACCTGGAAGATTCGGTGTTACTGAATGTGTCAGGAGAATCTATAGCCAAGGAACTATGGAAAAGTTGGGGAATTTGTATCATTCAAAGTCCTTGGTAAACAAGTTGTTTCTTCGAAAGAAGTTGTATCATCTTAGGATGGAAGATGTAGATTTTGTGACAAAGCATCTAAATGCCTTCAATACTCTGGTAAGTCAACTTGGATCTGATTATATTACACTTGCAGAAGAAGATAAGTGAATCACTTTGTTATTTTCTTTTCCAGACTCTTGGGATAATATAGTTGTAGTAATTGGTAGTACCACTTAATCTGCATTGAAGTATGAGGATGTAGTTTCATCCTTGTTATAAGAAGAGATGAGGCGAAAAAGCATGTATATTCATAGAACAGATGCTTTATTTGTAAGAGGTCGTCCCAAAGATAGGGAAACAAATAAGTCTTTGAGGGAGAGATCTAAATCTAAAGGTATATTTGAATCACCAGGAAAATATTTGAGGAAATGGTGGAAATGTGGTAAAGTTGGGCAGTATAAGAAAGATTGCAGGTCTAAGAAAGTTTTTAAAGTAAATGGATCTGATGATATCTCTTCCAAAGAGGCGAAAACCTCCACAAAAGAAGGAGGTGTTGTTTACCTTGCATCTACAGGTACACATGCAAATTGTGATGTATGGTTAATTGACTCAGGTTCATCATTTCATATGAATCCTCATAGGGAGTCGTTTAGTGAATATGAAAAGTATGATGGTGGTGATGTCTTCCTAGGAGATGACTCGACAACCAAAATTATGGGACATGGAAGGGTTAAGTTGTTGTTGAAAGATAGAAGGATTAAAACTCTCCCTGGAGTTCTGCACATTCCAAATCTAGCCATGAGGCTAATATATGTAAGTAAGTTGGATGATGCAGGCATGGATACTTTATTGGGAAAGGGAAATTTCAAGATGGTCAAAGGAGCAATGGTATTGATGAGGGGAGTTCGATGTGGAACTATGTACAAGTTGTTGGGAAGAACTTATACTAGTGGGTGTAATAGCTATGTTGTCCATGAGCGGATAAGTAAAGAAGACAAGATCCATACTGTCCTTGGAAATAATTGTTGAAATTACTAATACAACTGAGAGGGGGGGGTGAATCAGTTGTCTTTGAGCTTAAACAATAATAAGTCTATTAAAATATTCTTAATCTTTCCTCAAGTGATCATCAAAATTATACAGCATATGGACAGTAAAAGTAAA
>SNQJ01S0010863.1:372657-388072 GCA_010110895.2 Picea sitchensis | reverse complement strand
TAATATTATAGATTTAAGGTTTTGTGATATGGTTATTTTGAGGTATTTAAGAAGGTAGGTTGTAATGTCTATAATAGATTTAGTTTACTTTCATATATGCATATTTACTCAGTAGTGAATGTGGAAAATATGAAACTCTATGAGACTTTCATGTTGGATTAGGTAACTGATAAGTAGATTCTACTTACCATAGAGGGATTAGTACTAGAATCTCAGGCAGGGTTGGTAGAAGATACATTTTTGTAGGAGAATTCTATAACTACCAGACAAGGGAAACTGACCTTCGGTAGATCGAGATGAAAGGACAACTTGTAGGAAAGGAAAAATGGTACTCCAGGGAGAAGGTAGAGGGAAAAATTATTTACCTCATTTAGTAAAATATTTTGAGGACCAAATGTAATGTACCCAACTACCTCAGTACCTATTGGGATGGTGGGGTACTTGTAAATTTTCTCCAATTTCCACATTTTTTTCCATTACATTCACTCTAATACCAAATAAATACTTTTCCCTATCATATAATGCAATTTATACGTGAAAAATAATATGTAGGCTCATATAGAATTTATACTAAATTTCAGATTATAAATACACATTTATACATTTAATCATTACAACGATTAAGTACATAAATTCACATAAATAATTGTATAAACACATATAAGAGAATATATAATAGAATACTTATCTTTAATAATGATTTACAACAACTGGCTACTGACGTGGGATGTTCCTCCCAGCCATAAGCACTATTGCACCAAGTCTTTCTATAATAGGACACCCCTGTGCTAGGGTTATAAGTCCACAAGAAGAAAAAGACTCTCTCTCAACCCAGTTCCCACTAATTTATCAACCTATTCACTTATGCAAACATCCCAATCACCATATTTTATTCCCCCTTCAATTTGGACAACCCAGATATGTAGAACCCCTTCTCTATAATGTAGTCCCTTGGTCTCTCACACCCCTTTCTTGGGATCCAACATAAATTGGCCAAGGAAATATCATCATTGGTATCTACAAGGATGCTTAGTATCAATTTTCACAATAGTCATATAATTCATCTCCCCTCACAAGCTCGTCTCCCTTATCTTGCAATTCATATCAGCAAAAAGAAGATAGAGAGATGGATGGAATAATGGATAGAATAATGGTAGAATGATGAAGAGATAAAAAAAAATAAGGAATAAGTATGGATGTATCTAACTTGCCACTTGGTATTCAAGGAATTATTTCCCAAATACTTGTGTACGCATCTCAAGGTTGATATGCCCTTTAGATAAGCTAAGGTAAGGAATTTGAGTTATAATAAAATATTTTACTATTTTTTACTTTGGCCCCTTTGGCCCCCTTAGCCCCCTCTAGTTGCTCTCTTGTGGAGTCATATCCCCCCATCATTTTAGTCCCCCTTATTTTGTAGCCAATGACACATATTTTTTTAATTAAAAAATTTAATTTGCATCCTTTACATTCATTGGCCCTTGGCCATACTATTTGGATCACATCCTAATTCACATATTTACCTTACATTCTAGGGATCAAAACTAGTGAGTTACATTCCACTCTCCCCTTTCTTTTTTTCTTTATCCTCAATGTAAATCACCCTATAAGTGTTCATATATATATATATATACATGAAAATTTCAAAACAGATGTGGGCATGCTTCATGTAAGGTCCTTGGCTAGAAGGGTGCGATAAACCTCACCCAAGTCCTCAAGGATAGATAATTTGGGGTTGCTCTAGCACTCAAGAGTTGCACTAGTTGGGAAAGTGGGTGCCTTCGGTGCACGAACATGCTAAGGGGCTTACCCAAGCATGAGGTGAAGCATGGGGAAAACCAAAGAGGTTGGGGTGTGTCAGCATGAGGAGAACACCCAAGTTTGGGGCTCAAAGATCCCAAGGGATGCGAAGGTTGACGAGAACATGGTTTTATGGGTGCATTGGTTTGTTTGGACATATTGGTCCACAAAGGGGAGCGACAAACCCAAAGGATGTGACAGTTCACAAAGGTGATGTTTGGAGTCCATATAAGAGAACAAGGAGCACAACCAACGAAGGCATGGAAAAACAAGGAAGAGAGCAATATCAACACCAAAGTTCTGAGGCAAATTTGGACAAGGAAGGGAGAGCTCCCTCAAGGATCCAAGCCACTCCAAATAGGAGGACTTGTGTTACCTTGAGGTGATTCTATGTGTAATATCCCTAGGCCGAAACCAATTGTAAATGAAAAATGAAAATCTACTTAAGTTGGTGAGTTGTTTGATATCATTCTTGTATGCACCTTTCATGGCATAGTGCACACATCTACTACACAGTAAAATGATGAAGTGTGCACATTCCAGGATACCACACGCAACAACTTAAGTGCACATGATTTTGAGGCCATGGATCCTTTGTGTATATGTTGTGTTTTATAGGCCGGTGAGCTCGTTTTGTGATGATTAGGTTGGAGAGCCTAGATGTTAAAGGCCAGTGAGCATATTTTTGTATATGTCCTAGGATTAATATAAAATACATCATTGCACGCAGATCGACCATGATAAAAGAGTATGGGGGACTAAACTCCATTAGTTAGGGAAAGGGGGGGGGATAAAAGTTAAGGAAAAGGGGCTAAGCTAGGGAGACTAAGCCAAAAAGGAATCTAATATTAATATTTCTTAAAGTATAAAGTATGGATAATTATTTTATCCTAAATTCTAAGGATGGGGACAAGTGGGCCAAAGTCAGGGATGATTTTAAGGATGGAAATTTATTTTAAAATGTAGAAACCTTGGCGAATATTACTAATCCTTCATATGCCAACTATAAATGTTTGGCAAATTTTTTTTTTTAAATATTCCAATTTCTGAGTATTTTATGTAGTTTTTATAAAATTTTGGCATTTTTTAAGGTAAAATAATTTTATCCTATAGAATTTGGGTGAATCATTTTTAAAATAACGAATCTCATTTTTTGAAAAACCATGGAAAATTAGCCCATGAGCGAAATTTAGCCCCTAAAATCATCCCTGGCCAAAGTAGCTCCCAACATGACAAGTGTCAAGTTGGAAACATGCATACATATAGTTTGGAATTAGTTCATTTTGGGGGATTCTTTCCATCATTCAATCATCCATTCAGCCATGCCATCATCATTCACACGTTCATTGAGATACCCTCTATACCTTCATGTCATTGTACCTGAACCTGTATCCATAGCCATACCTATTTGTGTAGTTGGTTAGCTTGGGAGTTGGAATGAAGAAGTGGGTTGTCAGGCCCGTGGGATATTGAAGAGGTGGGTTGTCAAGGCCATGAGAATTCTCTCTAGGTGAGAGAATTGTTGGGAATTGATTTCTTGAAAGTGATAAACTACAACTACAGGGCTCTGAGACTTCCTGTTCGGCCTATCGCTGAAGCTCGAAAATGAAGTGGGACAATTGAAGGATTTTTTAGCTGAGAAGGGGCACACTTCCTGGGGTGGGACATACATGTGGAGAATGAGGGACTGTAGGCTGTTAGTTTGAGTTGGAACCTATGAACAAGTCTTTCCTGTTGTCTATGATCCATTAGCCTGGTTAGAAATCCCTTTACCTGGGTGGAGTTTAGTCCCAGCTCGGGGGTGACCCACTGCTGAGAGTGATGAGCAGTGTGGTCTAAGGCTGAGAGGTTCGTGGAAGGTCTACATGCAGTTGGTGATATTATTACCAAGATAAGTGTCAATTGTGTGATAAATTTACATGTTGCATTATTATTTACGTTCTTATTTTTACGGGTATTGCCTGTACATGCTGCATGTATATGTTTACGGTTATTTTAGTATAAATCCATGAATTTATACTATGTATTTATCTATTTATGTTATATATATATTTCCGCAAGAGTCTCTGTGTGTATATGTTTCAATTTCATGCATTTCAAAAAAATTATGTGGCATAGCTTAGTTGGATGTTGGGTATGTTACAATATGTTAAGGAGAGAATGAAAAACATTCTCTCATGTAGCATGCCTTGGCATGGGTGGTCGGGGATGTTATAATATGGTATCAGAGATTCAATTTTCAACTTTGAGCCTAGATGGCCCGAGAAAGTCGAGTTGAAGAAAAATTTCATAGAGGATTTATTTGGAAGTGGCCAAATTTTGAGTTGCAAAGCGTACATGGTAAAAAGTAACAACAATTGTGCGGAATTGGGAAACATCCCCAATTTCTGTTGTTAAATTCATGGGAAAATTGAGAAATTTGGCCATGTGGTGAGACATTCTTGATTTAATATTTGTTCTAGCAAATTCAGACCTGGAATTGGTTGAATATGAGGTTACAGTGAATCCATGACAGTTGGAGTGAGATTAGTAATTAAAATTCTCGATTCGTCACTTGAGTTTGGGAAAAATTCATTCCAGAAATGTCAAACCACAACGATTTGTTGTTGCAGAGGTTGAACTAGTGTTATCGGGGTGGAATTGAACAATTTTCATAGTGGAAAAATGTCTATGGAAGAAATTAGGAAAAAGTTAAGCAAAAGCCCCAATTTCTACAACGGAATTTCCGAGGAATTGATGTGCATAAAAATGAATGTGTGCAGGTGGGTGCACTAAAAATGCATGATGTGCAGTAAAAAACTTGTGATATGTAAAAATTGGGCACAGTGCAGAAAAATATTGGCATGCGGGCGCACGCTAAAATTTGGTGACGCGCGGAAAAAATATTGGTGTGTTGGTACGTGCGCTAAAATTTGGTGCCGCGTGGAAAAATATTGGCGTGCTGGTGCGCGCGCTAAATTTTGGCACCACGGGGAAAAATGTTGGTGTTCAGGTGCATGCACTAAATTTTGGTGTCGTGCAAAAAAAGGTTGGTGTGCACATGCGCGCACTAAATTAAGCATTGTACGATGTGAATACACATAATAAGGTGTGCACGGTGTGCAAACACATAATAATGGCACAAGTGGTGTGCTCAGTATTGGTAGAGCACAGAGGAGTTTGGTTGGTGTGCACGAAATGTGGGTATATGTTGTCACACGACAGTTTAGTTATTGGTGCACATAGAGTATTGGTGCGCGGTGGAGGCATACTAAAGTTTAGCATGGTGCAACGCATAGAGTGAAATGCGCGTGGAATATCAACACATGATACAAAAATTGCACGCAACAGGTAAAAGTGCAAGAACCAAGATTTTGTGTGGTGGATATTGGTGCATGACACAAAAGTAGTGCGCACCAGTTATTAGCATGATATAGAAGTGATGCACAATGGTTATAGGTGCGCGGATCACAAGTTACCTTGTGGTGTTGTTGTGCATGCTAAATATGGGTGTATAGGTTGAAATTTGTGCACGCGAAGTTGTTTGGAGGGTGAACAACAACATAAAACCAATGATTTTCTGCGACGTTTTATATCATTTGAACGTCATCTTTTTGCAACGCGTTTTTGAGGCCCTTAACAACATTTTTAGCTACTCAAAAACCACAAGAAAAGAGTGTACCAAACTACACTTCGTCTCTACACCTCAAATAAAAGAGTTTGGAGAGATCTTTCTAATGGTGTAAACTGTTTGTCAAATGAAACTTTTAAGAGAAAGTTACAACACAAACAGTGGAGGGTAAATTTTAAGACCCAACTAACTTCAAAGAGCCATAACTTTCTTCTACGGAATCAGAATGAGGCACAGGAGTAGTCAATGGAAAGATATTGAACCATAGAAAACATTCCCAGTTCTGAATTAAATTTCTAGGCACGTTAAATATTCTTAATATGGAAAAGAAGGTACTTGTAGCATTCCAGAACAAAAACATGAATTGGCCTAAAACTTCATCACGCTGTAACTAGCATCTCGGAACCCAGAAAAAGGTGAAACTTGGACAAAGTGTCCAAAATATGTATATGAAGAAACCAAATTGAGATCCTATGAAACTCCAATGGAGTAGGTGAAAAATACTTAATTACAGTGCAAATTTGCACCAAGTTAAAGTGAAAAAAGTAAAAAATTAATGGGCAATTTTCAAATAACCATAACTTTCTGCTCAAGACTTAGAATTGAGCATGGGAACATGCATTGGAAAGGTATCAGAAAATAGAATATAAATAGTCACCCAGAAAATTGATCTGGGCATTCAATTTTTCAATAAACTAGAAGAAAGATTTTTGATATATTATTGAACCAGAATGGTTCATATTTTTCTTGAAATTGTTGAGTCAGATAGCCTGACAGAGTTTTGTTGGATGACAATTTTATAAGAGTTAACAAAAATTAGATCAGATAAGGATCAACACATATTCCATAGGAATGGAATATGCAAAGGGAACTTAGAGCCAGGAATATGAGATTAGAGGGATGGATTCAAGGATGATTTTAAGGATGAAAATTTATTTTAAAATTTAGAAACCTTGGGAAATCTTACTAATCATTCATATGCCAACAATAAAATATTGGCGATATTTTTGTAAAAATATTCAAATTTCTAAGGATTTTATATAGTTTGTATAAATTTTTGGTGATTTGTAAGGTAAAATAATTTTATCCTATAGAATTTGGGTGAATAAATTTTAGAATAGTGAATCTTTTTTGGGAAAAACCATGGAAAATTAGCCCATGAGTGAAATTTATCCCCTAAAATCATCCCTGGATAGATTTCCATTTGGGCATTGAAGGAACAAACCCCAATGGACATGGAGAAGGAAGGGATGAAAACATGAATATGGTAGAGACCATTAAAAATTTGCAGAAGGATGTCCAAAGCCATAAATATGATAATGAAAGGCTTATGAGAGCCAAGGATTAGCAAGAGGACTTCAACATAAAGTTAATGGAAATCTTGAACATAATAGAAAAGAAATTGGATAAGGAGAGTGGCTCAAACAAATCAGGAAATCATAGATCTCCTGATGAGAAAAAAAGAGAAAGAAGTGCTAGCATACATCACCATCATTCCCTGAGGAATTTCAATAAGAGGGCACACAAAAACTCAATTCCATCCTCTATCAGAAAGCATAATAGGTATGGGGTGGATGAGCTATGAGGCGAAATGAACAAAATCAAACCTCCTACATTTGATGATGAGCATAGAAAGGATGAATATGCAGAGACATGGTTGTTGGGCATGAGAAATTATTTTCAATTCTATAATTATTATTCTCATGCAGAAGGTAGAATTTTGATCTACCAACTCAAGGGAAAGGCATCCATGTGGTGGGATCAACTTGTGCAGGTGCAACACATTAGAGAGAAAAGTGTTACTTGGAGGGAATTCAAGAAGTATTTTGAGAAGAAATACTTGACTAATAGATACTATGACAAGAAAATGAAAGAGTTCTTTGAACTCAAGATTGGGAGTATGACCATAGCTAAATACTGATGCAGGGGCATCTCTCCACGTCAGCCAGCTAGCTAGCCAACCATGTCAAGCGCACGCATTCAAAGTTGAAGAGAGAGGTGCAACCTCATTTGGAATTTGAATTTAATGTAATTAAATGTTAAGCTGTTGATATGTGAAGTTGTGCCTTTGCGCAGGCTGTAGATAAGATAGGCCTTTAATGTTTGTAAGGCTGAGATCTAGATCCAGACGCTGGACTAGACAGCCCATTCAATGTAATTGAATAGGGTAGGTATATTGGAGGGAAGAGATCTAATATCCCCTCAGGTAAATGAGATTTCAGATCTCATTTTGGAGAGGTAGGAGTTGAGGTAGAGTCTGCGAGTGGAGAGCAGAAGAGATAAGAGCCAAGACCTAGTTATAGGCCATGCTCAGGAACACATTGTAAATATAGGCAATTGCCATATTTAATACAAAGAGCAGTTTTTCCTGCAGGTATTCTATGTTATGTGGATGTCTGTGAGTGTTATTTATATGTTGTGAATGTATGTTATGTTTAGGCATTTGCAGGAGTTACTTGATTTCAGACTTGAGAGGTCTTTGAGGCTTCACACCAGGAGGGTGTGACAGAACACTGCAGGTTCTAATAGCCGTGCATAGAGGTTTCACTTCTAAATTTTGTAGGTTCAGACAAAGACATGCTACGACACAAGAAATGGAATCGACAACTCAAGGAAGACCTCAAGGTTGTTGAACACCTTGGAGGCAAGGCTATGTATGAAAGACACAGTTGCAGACAGAATCTCTGAGGAGTTCTGTGAAGCTCTGCCAGGTGGGCATTGAGTACGTGCAAGGAGTGCACAGAGGAAGAACTCTGTTGTGAGTTCAGAAAGAACCAGAATCACTGAGGATTCTGAGAGCTCTGCCAGGTGGGCATTGAGCGGGTGCATAAGTGCACAGGAGGATAGAACTGTTGAATGTTCTGGGAGAAGATACTCTTCCAGGAGGGTAGTGAGACATTGTATAGACAGGAACAGGGAGAAGAGAACTCTTTGAGTTTTGTATTTTGGAGGAAGAATCCACTGAGGGATCTTCACAGGGTTTTTGAACACCCTGAAAGGCTCAGCAAGAAGTTGTTTGAGTAGAAGGACAGCCAGGAGGGCATTACATTCTCCATCTGTTGGAGAAGAAAGAAGGATAAAATCCCTTAGGGGTCTGAGCGTTTGAGAAGCTCAGGAGAGACAACATTGTGTGTGTTTGAAGACTCTGCAGAGGTGCATGAGTTGAAGAATCCTTCAAGGATTCGAAAGGAACAAGCTCAGGAGGAGTAGTGCTTTTAGCACATGGAGCTATAGCTGCGAGGAACAACGTTTTCATAAGCTCAGGAGGAACAACGTTTTCATATGTGTGAGAGAAATCAAAGTAAAGGAGTTCGCAGAGGAGAAAGAAGGCAAAGGTTGAGGCCTTTGGGAAAATTGGAATTCTTCCAAAGCATCGAAAGAAAGTGTGCAAGCTCAGGTGGGAGCACAGTAGTCGTCAGATCGGCGGGAGCAAGAGATCTGGACCGTTGGTTTCCATGTCCAGGAAGGAGAAGGAGGAGCGCACAGGAAGAAGGACGGATCTGCACCGTCAGATCGGATCAAGATACCCGTCAGTCATTGGATCGGCAGAGAATCACGCGTGGTTTAACACTTAGCATAGAGAAGCGAGTGTGAAAGTCCTGAAAGGCATTGGTGCATCGGGATATCGACATTCAGGATATCAGAGGTCCTGAGGTCGAGGAAGTTGGGAAATTTCAAGTTCCGAAATAGCGAGAGTGGACCAGAGCTGTCCATTTGTGGAGATGCAAGGCGGAGACCAAGCGTCGTCAGTATTTTGGCACATCGGAGTTCGACATTTCACGAGTCCTGAGGATGAGGCACCCAGGACATTTGAAGTCGTGAAACCACAAGATTTGATCTGAGCCATCCATCAGTTGGGGACATGTAGTGGAGATCTGGATTATCGGAGAAAGTCCCGATAAGAGAATCGTCAATCGGGAAATTGTGAATCGGGAAATCGGGAATTCCATGGACAAGAAGTCCTTGCAATTCAGAATCGTGAAGTCTGAAATCCCGACAAGGAGGAAAGAACCATCATGGGGCCAATTGTCAGCATAGTGGAGAATCGCGATTTGAAAGATCAGCAGTCCCGAGGGCAATTGCATTTTGACATTGCGATGTACGAAACCCTGAAAGGGAATAAGACTGCGGCCATGGGGGGATAGTGGTCATATGGGCCAAGAGCTTAGCCAGGAGGGATAACGCGTAAAGTGTCGTATTGACAAATTGGTGATCAGGAGATTGCGGGGACAGAGGTTTGTGACATCGAGGATCGTGAAACCCCAAATCCCGATAAGGAGATAAGACTGTGGTCTTACGAGGACTAGTCATATAGACTAGGGGGCATAACCAAGATGGGCTAAGGCCGGAAGGGAGTGCATCGACGAATCGGAGTTCAGGAGTTTGAGAGTACAGGAACTCTCGACATCAGAAAAGAAGAAACTCCGAAACCTGAAATTTCCTTGGGAGAGTTCACAGTTAAGTGCAGAAGAGCCGTGTGGGAAAATTAAGGACCTTTGGATCAGTTTTTCATCAGAGATTCTAGTAGGGAATCGAATGAGCTAATTCGACTCAAAGGGGAATCTGAATGATCCTATGAGCAGGAGCACGCGAGGTGGTGGTTGCGCGTTTCTCTTACTGCATCAAGTGGTATCAGAGCTTGATTCTTGTCTATATATTTCAGATGAGGGAGGCATAAGAGGTAAAGAGAACTTTGATACACATCAAGTGGTATCAGAGAAGAGAATTCACTTGTATATTTCAGGTGAAGCGAGAAGGTAGAGGAAGACAAAGTGTTGGAGACTCTGTAAGGATTTGATTGCAGGTAGGCAGCAATCAAGAAAGCAGTCAACGGGACTATAGGATGAAGCTGGAAACACTCTTGGTGCAGAGTGACAGCAACAGGTTTGCTAGGAGAGAAGACAGGGACAACGCCATTACTAATGAAGGCCGTAGGCATGCTGGAAGGAAGAGCAAGGCAAAAAAGATTGTAGAAATGGATAAAGATCTCGCTGAAATAAGGGCAGACATAGAAAATCTTGAATTGTGGATGCAGCAGAAAGCCAAGTCGAGATGGGTGTATGAATGGCCCATGACGAAGCCGAAAGAAAAATGGCCAGTCAAGGATTTGATGGTCATAAGACAGTGAAGGTTGTTGAAAGGATGGTTGAGGTATGATGAAAACCTTGACGAACCTAAAGAAATGGTTTAGGTGTGTGAACCAGAGTCTAGGAGAGGTCTCAATGATATGGAGAATGAAATGGGATTGGCTAAGGATCTCAAGAACTACTAGGAGGGCAGAGAAGAAATTCCCAATTTCCAGGTGGGCAATGAGTTGATATCACTGCTGGATCTCACGGACTGTCAGGAGGACAGCCGAGGAATTTTACATTGCCATCTGGGCAATGAAATGAGGTCACTGCGGGATCTCAAAGACTGCCAGGAGGGAAGTGGAAGGTTTCCAATTTTCTAGGTGGGAAAGAAAACAAAGATGGAATTAGTTGATTCCATGGACTGCCAGGAGGGCAGTAGAGACATCCCATATTGCCAGGTGGGCAGGGATGAGTAGATGAAATTATCATAGGGTCTCATAAATTCAGAGATGGATTTGGATCAGTAGGTGTAGCTGACAGAGGAAGAGGATTTGAAAAGCCGTATGATGATTGGGGGAATACAGATATTCCTACCATTTTCCCAAGAGGAGGAAGAAATCTGTGTTGCAGGTGAAACAACAACAGAAGAACAATCAGTTGTGACTGTCAAGGAAGAAGAATTGGAGAAGATATCTGAAGCTTCCCAAGAAGGAAAAGAGAATGAGTGTTCTGAGGAATGGCTCAATGATTTTGGCCAGGGAGCTGAAAAGAAAGAAGCTGCAGCACTGAAGCTAGCAGCAAAGGAAGCCAAAGAGCGAGCAGGTAGATTTATCACTCCATGGGAGATGGAGCTAGAGATGCTGGAGGATTGGCTGAAAAATCTAGAGCCAACAAGAGAACTGATAGAAGTTGATCTGTCAGAGAAGATGACTGAACATAAGGTCAGTCAGGAAGAGACTACAGGACAAAATTCTATAGCAGAGTGGCAACTTGAGGCCATAGATGAAGAAGAAGAAGAAGCAGAAAACATTTTCTTTTCTGATCTGTATGAACAATTTGAAGCCCTAGAAGAGAGGGTGAAAGTGCAGAGCATGCACATCCAACAGGTGAAGTTGGAAGTTGATGAAGAAGAAAGCATGGGAGATCATGATGATCTACCCAATTGCAGAAAATTTTTGCAGCTGGGGAGACTGCAAAAATAGGACCAGCCACTGGAGCAGCTGGATGAAGTGATCGAGGAGATCAGAAGGTTGATGTTAAGGTTAGCAAGGACTACCAGTGAGGAGCAGCTGAGCAGAAAGGAAGAAGCAGCGCAACAAAAACAACAACAACAAGGAGATGGAGTGGGTGAACAACTCCAGAGGATGATTTGGGATCCAGGAGGGTTTCAACATCAGAGATGGGAAGCTCATGAGAAGGAGCTCATGAATTTTGCAGCTGAGAAGTATGATGCAGGGGAATCTCTCCACGTCAGCCAGCCAGCCAGCCAGCCATGTCAAGTGCACGCATTCAAAGTTGAAGAGAGAGGCCCAACCTCATTTGGAATTTGAATTTAATGTAATTAAATGTTAAGCTGTTGAGCTGTGAAGCCGTGCCTTTGAGTAGGCTATAGATAAGATAGGCCTTTAATGTTGGTAAGGCTAAGATCTAGATCCAGATGTTGGACTAGATAGCCCATTCAATGTAATTGAATAGGGTAGGTAGATTGGAGGGAAGAGCTCTAAGAGCCCCTCAGGTAAAAGAGATTTCAGATCTCATTTTGGAGAGGTAGGAGTTGAGGTAGAGTCTGCGAGTGGAGAGCAGAAGAGAGAAGAGCCGAGACCTAGTTACAGGCCATGCTCAGGAACACATTGTAAATACAGGCAATTGCCATATTTAATACAAAGAGCAGTTTTTCCTGCAGGTATTCTGTGTTATGTGGATGTCTGTGAGTGTTTTTTATATGCTGTGAATGTATGTTATGTTTAGGCATTTGCAGGAGTTACTTGATTTCAGACTTGAGAGGTCTTTGAGGCTTCACACCAGGAGGGTGTGACAGAACACTGCGAGTTCTGATAGCCGTGCACAGAGGTTGCACTTCTGAATTCTGCGGGTTCAGACAAAGACGTGTTGCAGAACAAGAACTAGAATCGACAACTCAGGGAAGACCTCAAGGTTGTTGAACACCTTAGAGGCAAGGCTGTGTATGAAAGACACAGTTGTAGACAGAATCTATGAGGAGTTCTAGGAAGCTCTGCCAGGTGGGCATTGAGCAGGTGCAAGGAGTGCACAGAGGAAGAACTTTCCTATGAGTTCAGAAAGAACCAAAATCACTGAGGATTTTGAGAGCTCTGCCAGGTGGGCTTTGAGCAGGTGCATAAGTGCACAAGAGGACAGAACTGCTGAACGTTCTGGGAGAAGATACTCTGCCAGGAGGGCAGTGAGACATTGTGCAGACATGCACAGGGAGAAGAGAACTCTTTGAGTTCTGTATTTTGAAGGAAGAATCCACTGAGGGATCTTCACAGGGTTGTTGAACACCTTGAAAGGATCAACAAGAAGTTGCTTGAGTAGAAGGATAGCCAGGAGGGCATTACATTCTCCATCTATGGGAGAAGAAAGAAGGATAAAATCCCTTAGGGGTCTGAGCATTTGAGAAGCTCAGGAGAGACATCATTGTGTGTGTGTGAAGACTCTGCACAGGTGCATGAGTTGAAGAATCCTTCAAGGATTCGAAAGGAACAAGCTCAGGAGGAGTAGTGCTTTCAGCACACAGAGCTATAGCTACGAGGAACGCAGAGGTTGAATAACTCTTTGGAGAGTTCAGGGTTCCTAGAAGCTCAGGAGGAACAACGTTTTCATATGCGTGAGAGAACTCAAAGTAAAGGAGTTCGCAGAGGAGAAAGAAGGCAAAGGTTGAGGCCTTTGGGAAACTTGGAATTCTTCCAAAGCATCGGAAGAAAGTGTGCAAGCTCAGGTGGGAGCACATTAGCTATTATCCACAATTTTGGTCATCATGATGACGTAATGATGATGGAAAATCAAGCTCTTCACTAAGAACAATTTCCTGAGAAAAGTTACCTTTGTCTACTTCCAGAAATCATACTTTTAAGGGAGGTTCGCAGACTACCTATATATTTTCCTGCGAGAATGCATGATTCTCGCAGGCTGCATTAAGCTGAGGTGCGAGGGGTTCGCACTGTATCTAACTATCATGGTGCGAACATCTTCTAAAGGAAGGAAAAAGATGAAGTTCTCGAGCCTTCTAGAAGGATGAGTTGGCATTCGAATGGTTATCTAAGTACTGGCTTTTCTGATATCTTGGGATCATTTCCTATCCAAGTAACTAATCTATTCTCTCCTATATATTGAGGAGAATTCTCATGGGAAGGGTAAGAAGCAAACTAGCAAGAGATTGATTGGAGAATTAGTGCAAGATTGTATGAAGGACTGAGGCTACAACAGCTAGAGACACTAGCAAGGTCATCAAAAGTGGTTGATCTTCTTCATGCATGAGAAAGTGTGTGTGTCAGAGCTAGGATCCATCGAAAGGAGATCTACAACATCAAGGCTTAGGTTGTAAGTCTTACTTTCTACCAATTTAATACAGTAATATGTCCCTTTCCCATAAAGCTAATGTCACTTTATTACATAACTCCTTGATCATATGTATAGATTAGTTGTTGAATATATTGAATTGTCTTCACTTCTATTGGTTTGTACTATTGTGGTCTTGATGGTGCAAGAGCATTGGAGAGAAATTGGTACAACAGAGACCCAAGGAAGCATTCATAAGTTATGTACATGATCCTTGCCTCCTAGTTCATTCAATAGTATAAATATAGGGAAAGAGTATTATTCTTTCCTGCTTTGTTCTAGATCTAGGTGGATCTAGGGAGATCGGTTTGTGTTCGCACTTACAGATTAATCCTGAAACAAATTTGGCGACTCTTTTGGGGATCAATCCCATTTTTTGGTGGATTTTTGTATTTTTTTGTGCCCATTTGCTCTAGTTTCATATTTCTCTTGTTTTATCAGTCTCTGGGTCCTCAGGATATCCTGAGAGACCTTCTGGGTCTATAATCCTTTGTCAATTTTGCCTTCATTTTCAAAATTTTTGTCATCTTCAGCACTTCTCGCACTGCATTTAACTGCAGCCTGCGAGAACTGGTAAAGTTCACACCATGCACATAGGTTCCAGTGCGAACACCTCGCACCTTGCTACAAGGTGGCCTGCGAGAATCCTATCTTCTCACACTGTGTTACACTGCTTGCCTGCGAGCAAGATTTTTGAAAATTTTGAATTTGAGTTTTGATTGCTCAGATCAGCTGATTCACCTCTGATAGGCTTATTGAATCATTGATTGATACATCTCTTTCTTTAGTTTGCATTCTTGAAGTGTTTTAGGGTTTCAAGGTGTTTCTTGTATTTTGTAGCTTGACTTTCATTTCTTGGCTCTTATTGGAAATTCATTCTCTCTGACTTCTGGAGTTGAGTGTGTCTGATTGGCTGAGAACCAGTGATTGGTTGAGAGTTAAGTGCTTGGTGTTTCTCATTTGCTTGTTGGTTTGAAAGAACATTTTCGTTTTCATTGAGAAGACTCATTGGTTTTCTCTTTGTTTTGTTTTTGCTTTCATTGAAAGAATTGATTGGGTTGTTATTGCTTGAGTCATTATGATTTGATTTGTCTTTTCTCGTTAATCAAAGTTCTTTTTGGAAAGTGAACAACAAGTTTTTCTTTCAAAATATTGTTTTTAGTATTTCAGAAAATATTGAAAATCAAATTATTGAGTTTGTTGAAGTATTTGAAAGAGACATATAGAGATTGTTCATTGATATATGATTGTTTGCATTAACATCTGAAAGGAAATTGTGCGTTGCATTGTAGTATTGAGATTGATTTGGAAAATGGTCTCTCACTCCCATAAATAGGATTCATGGAATGAAAAGTGT
>SNQJ01S0010863.1:349373-364547 GCA_010110895.2 Picea sitchensis | reverse complement strand
TCTTGAGTTTGTTAGGACTTTTAGCCTATATATTGCTCATTGCAAGAGTATTGAGTGTTGTGATGTAAACTCTTGCAATGTCTCCTATGTAATTTCTTTTCCTATTAATAAAATTGTGTGTCTGAGGACACTTCGGCCATTATGATTCACTAAAATTTATTTTCCAATGACACTTTGTTGCATTTCGCTTGATATACATATTGGCATGATTCATAAAGATAAAGCAAATGATTTCTTATACACAATGATGCTTTCTTATGCACGTTGATAGTTTATTATTTTCCAATGAGTATATGGCTAAATTATTGCAGCAAGAAAATAAATAAGTGAAATAAATATTGTTAACACAAGAACCAACATCTTTTGTATTCATGGTTGTCACACAAGAACCAACCATAAGAAAATTTCACATGTTGTTACACATATTTCACATGCTGTTACACAAGTACTACATGTTGTTACACATGTATTTTACCTGCTACTACTCATGTACTTTAGATCCTGGAAATATTCCTTATTAAAAGACATCAACAATCAAAGACAAAGTCTGAATGCCAAATGTTCTTAATAAGATCCATGCATGGTTGCATGAGGACATGCAACAAGTTGAGTTGGGGGGTATGTTGGACCTCAGAAATGTCACTTTTATATCCACCTTTTCCTTCACTATTCCTTACATTTCATCATCCCATTAACCTTTTATCATACCATTTCCATAATGATATTTGGGTTTCTCCTTATTATTTTCCATTGTATTCATTTCAGTATTATAAGTGAATTTGTGATTAAATATTATAAAAATAACATATTTTCATTATATATCAAGGTTGGATGAGTTTGATGATGTGTGCAAGCATATGTGAAGATTTCAACAAAATAAAATATTACCACCTAGCCTCAAATTCGAATTTCATCTTCAAGCTTTGAAGATTTGAAGAATATTTGGGACAATCATTCAAGCATATTCAAAGGAGAAGATCATGGAAGATTTGGATGACATATCCTATCTAAGATATGTGAGAGATGTGTGGAGGATTTGAAGGGATCATATCTTCTATTAATGGGAGAATAGTTGAGAATGGTTGAGAGAATAGTGGATCTATAATTATGACACTTTTCAAGACTCTCATGTATATAAGAGAGTGTTCTCTCTTCAGTTGGATCATCATATCATTCATAATTGGGAGATTAGCTTGGGAGTTAGAATCATGTTATTCATAATTTAGTCTTATAATTAGGAGACGGGGATTCTTAGCTTTGATTATTTCATTGTTATTCTTTCATGCTTTGTCATTTGATTCTTGTAATATAATTTGATATTGATATATTGTGTGAGATCACATATGTATTTTGTTATTCAACTCTTCACATGTTGTATTGATTTCCTAGATTAATTTCCTGCTTTCCTAGTTAGTCTTTCAATGCTTTCCTAGAATAATTTCATTTCAGCAATTTAGATTAGATTACTTCTACTTTATTCCTGCATATACAGTGCATGTGCTTTGTAAGCCTATGAACCTCGGATTGACAAATTAAATATTTGGACAAGTACTACAATGGAATTAAATGACAATATTTTCGCCTAACACCAACCAGGGTCACTTTCCTCTTTATGCGACAACATCTAGAAAAAAAAACTTCTTGCCTCAACGTCCATAGGGTTTTACCCATATCATTTTTCTCTGGTCATGAGGAGTTATATACTTCGATTTTTAATATAAAGTAGTAACTATAACTTCCAAGGACCCTACTTGATCCTCTCAGATTTCTTTAAGCCCACAAAGGTATTAACCATTATATAATCCACCATCATCAATGCCTGAAGTTCCAACTATCCATGCTTATAAGTAGTGTTACTAGCACCAAGTCATCCATCCTTCAAGATTCAGATGCCCTTGAAAGAATACCTGCCACCTTCAACTATCCACATTCAAGTCTTATTATAAATGTTAATTAGAATATCCCTACTCTAGTAAGAATAGTTATCACTTTGACAAAGGGCTAAAAAAATTCTTCTGTTGAAATTCAACAAGAATTCCCAAAATCACAGGTTCAATTTGTAGTCCTTCTCCTCAAGGATTAAATGCAAATAATGATACCTCCTTACGCAACTCATACATGAGCCCAAGTAGGACAAGTGTTGTAACCATGCTCTGATACCAATTTGTAACACACCTGCTGTTAGCATCAGAAGTCACTCCTGGATTTCCTACAACAGCAAAGCCCAACACCCATCAGTTTTATATCACGATTTGTTTAATAGGGTGATCAAATGGGTAAAGACTCAAGAAGGTAAAGCTTTATCTCAGGAAACCGGGCCTGGCATGTATACAACAAGGGAGGTCTTGATCCAACTTCTGTCAGTAAATGATTAAAGGGTGGTAGAAGGAAGACTTGTGAGAAAGGTGAGCAAGACTGCCTCGTGAAACAGGCCTTCATAAGCTTAATGCTGAAAAACTCGGAAGCCAAGATCCTCTTGGTCCAGAGATTCAAGGAGATGAGGGGTGACTCGACTGAATCCTTCAATTCCAAGTCATTTCAACGCTGAGAATATCACAAGAACCGATTAGAAACAATGTAACTATTACAATGATCCAACCTACATCGTCCTATAACAGCCACAACTCGACTGGATCCTCCAATTTCGAGTTGTTCTAACACAATAAACAAAGAGATGGAAGGGAAGATGACATCCATAAAGTAAGAAATCTCAAATGCCATATATATTAACCAGAGTGACCAACGCTTCATCAAAACTTTTTACAATCGGGAGCCTTGCTCAACCATCGATCCTTTACAAAATACCAAGACTGAGTTTATATACTCAGGGAAATTCGCCTCATAGAGGAATGTCTAGTCACCCAAAGCTTGGTGTCCCTTCAGTTAAACTCGTACTGATATCATTCTTTAAGCGCCATCTTAACTACGCATGACTCCTGTAGGGAGGGTAGCTGAGCCATTAAGTGTTGGGCTAGCGTGCGCAGACTTCTTTGTCTAGTCAAGGACTTCAGCATGGCTTCTTTGAAAAAATCGATACACAGGACCTCTTCGAGTAGACCGCTTTCCAGACCCTCCATTCCCACACTCAATGAATGAAACGAGGTTCCAACCACCTTCTCTCGCTGTCATTTACTCCAGGCGAGAAATAGTATGGATATCGGATCCGACGACGACTGGAGATCACGATGATCCCCTCTGTAATTGAACTCGGTGCCTTTGGCCCTTTTACACAGCTCCTTTCTCTCCCCAGGTGACCACGGGATGTGACCATGTGCTTATTCCCAAGGCACTTTCGGCGTTCATGAATGGGAAGGAGATAATCCCTGCATTTAGAAATCGCGATGAGAGAAACGCCGAGATGGCTAAGTCTGGTGCCATGTGTCCTTTTGAGATCTGATGGTCCTGAAACTCACTCGACGATATTGTGGGCCTGGTTACAGGACTCTCCCAGCACCTCGTGCATCGGAATATAACAGAGCTACTCTTCCTGCCTTGGAGTCACGATGGGAGAAACGTTGAGATGGATCAGTTTGCTGCCAGGTGTCCCATTTGGATGGACGGTTGAAAAAGTTTCATGGTACCACGGGTCCCACTTTCGGCGCTTTCAGCGCTATCGGGGTTCAGGGTTTCAGGATGTAAAACAACATGAAACTCTCACCCCTCAAACTCCCGAATGCCAAAACACCGATGCGACTAGATCTCGAATATTTATTCAGAAAATATCTAGTCGCATCCTCTGGATGGACGGCTACTATTCTCCCCTGCACATAATATGGGCGCGATCTATTGTGTTAACTTTGGCACAACTTCCCTATTCGCGATTTACCGCCAACCGTTGATCTGCTCATATGGGTGGATCCAGACCATTGACCCTATAATCCTACCCGCTCACTTGATCTTAAGTCCGAAAAGGACTTCTTCTGTTCGTTGCGCTTGGGCGCTCCTTGTGAAACCTGCAGACTTGGGTATCCCGATGCCGAAGACAAGTAATGCTGCTAACATTAGACTCCATGGGGGGATAGAGTCGTCCCTGCGATGCTCTAAGGACTCATTTTTCAGTTCCAGTGCCTTGCTATTGGGTTTATGGAGTCATTTATTAAGCCGGAAAACAAAATAAAAATAAACATAAACAAGGAACCAAAAGGACAATATTTACAAGCAAAGGAGTCATCGAAGGCTCAGAAAAAATATTTATTCAGAAAATGCCCATTTACTGGGCTGTTGAAAACTTCTTCACCCTCCAAATCCTGCAGCTGATATGTGTTATTTGAGAAAACCTCAGAGATCTTGAAGGGTCCGACCCACAGGGCTTCGAATTTGTTGTGCTTTCCCTTATCTTGCTTAGGAGCATCCCATTTCAACACTAGGTCTCCTACCCGAAATTCTTACTTCTTGGCCTTCTTATCAAAAACTTGTTTGATCCTTTGCTAATGGTCCTGAATTCTGATCATTACCTGCTCTCTGGCCTACTAGAATTCTACCAATTGATGAATCCTCCTGATCATGTCGTTGGGTTCTTCATGATAATCCTGGAAGAATTTCTCTACGGGAATAGCCAGCTGAGAGGGGAGGACAACTTCTGCCCCGTAAACTAACTGGAAAGGGGAGATGCCTATAGATCTCTTTGTGGTCACCCGATCGGCCCACAGAGTGAATTTTATCTTTGAATCCCAAGCTTTTTTGTTATCCTCCAATAGTCTTTTGATGATCCTTATGAGAATTTTGTTGGAGGATTATGCTAAACCATTTCCCCGGGGATAGTATGGAGTGGAGTGAATCAGCTTGATTATGAATTGCTCACAGAACTTGACCAACGGTTCAGCCTTGAATGAGGTTTCATTATCTGTAACAATCTTTCTTGGGCAACCGAACCTTGTGATGAGGTTTTCCAGGAATCCAATAATTACCTTGTGGGAAGCACTCCTGGTGGGAATAGCTTCAATCCACTTGGTAAATAAGTCTGTGGCAGTCAGGATCCATCTGTGTTGCCCACTGGAAGTAGGGTGGATTTCTCCGATAAAATCTAGACCCCATTGCTGGAAGGGTCCAAAAACAATTACAGGTTGCAAAGGCAGGGCCTTGAGCTGTTGTTTTCCTGCAAATTTTTGACATTGGATATAGGCCCTAACTCCTCTGTGGACATCAACAAACAAGGTGGTCCAGTAGCACCCAGCTCTGAGAATTTTGTGGGTCGTGGCCTTCCAGAAATGGTGCCCTCCACATAGGCCACTGTGAAATTCAACCATGATCCCGTCAGCCTCTCGTGGATCCATACATTTCAAAAGAAATCCCAGGGGGTCTTTCCAGTATAAACTTTTATCAATAAGGCAGTACCTGATTGCCTTGAGCTTCAGATCTCTTGCTTTGTTTCTTTGCAGGTCGTTTGGAGGTCGCGACTCTTGTAGAAAGTATATGACATCCTTATACCAAGGACATCGAGCTAATGGGAGCTCCCTTTGAGGGTCTCTTCCAGATGGTCGACCCTGCTAAACTCCTGAGCATTCATTGATGAAATTTATCCCCAAATCTTGGCAATTGGCTTCAGCCAACAGCTTGGCTAAACCCTGACCTTTGATCAGTTTGGTAGGCCTTATTTCTAGCTCACATTCTAGAATTCTGGCTATCCACTTACTCCTTCTCTTGTCTATGTCAGGCTAGATAAGAATGTCCTTAAAAACAGCTGAGGGGACATAAGCAATGATTTTTGACTGCAGGACATAGACTCTAAATGCCTTGAGGGCCTTTACTAGGGCATAGGCTTGCTTCTCCATAGTTTCATACCCGACTTCGACATCCCTCAATGCTCGGCTGAAATAGGCAATAGGCTACTCAAGTTTGTCCTTGTTTGTCTGTAATAAAACAACAGGCACCGTGTCAGGAGAGGCAAAGGAGAAAATAAGGAAATTCTTTGAGTAGTCAAGACTAATAAGCACGGGGGCTTCAGTCAGAGCCTTCTTTATTTGCTCAAAGGAATGTCGTGATTCAGAAGTCCACCTCACTTCATTTCCTTTCCTTAGCATGGCTGTTATAATTTTTACTTCCTCAACAAAGTTAGGCACAAACCTCCTTAGAAAATTGATTTTACCAAGGAAGGATTGGACCTCCTTTTTGGACCGTGGGATTGGTAAGGCCTGTATCACTTCAACTCTGCTAGGGTCAATACTGAATCCTTCCACTGATACTATGTGGCCCAGTAATTTTCCCTCCTGCATGGCGAACAAAGATTTCTTGGGGTTTAATGAAATGACAAAACTCCTTCATTTCAGGAAAACCCTCCTGAGATGACGACAGTGTTCTTTACCAAACTTTGAAAACATCGTGATGTCATCCAGATAGACAACCACAAATTTATCCCTTTTCCCGATGAAAGCTATGTCCATGGCACGCTAGAACATTGCCCCTGCATTCATTAATCCAAACGACATCTTGGCATACATGAATGTGCCCCATGGAATAGTGAATGCTATTTTTTCCCTATCCTTAGGCATAACAGAGACTTGATTGTAGCTAGAGAAACCATCAATCATGGATATCCTGGAAGCTCATGTTACCCTCTGCAACATATGTTCCATATTTGGTAAGGGGTAGTTATCCTTTCGTGAGCTCCTGTTCAGGTTTCTGAAGTCTACACAGAGTCGGATCTCTCCATTCTTTTTCCTTACTGGCACCAAGTTGGCCACCCATTCTGAATATCTCAGCGGTACAATGATCTGAGCTTGAAGCAGCTTCTTCACTTCCCTCTCCATGATAGGCAACAACGTAGGATTGATCTGTCTCAGCTTCTACCTAAATGATTTTGCCTCCTCTTTTAATGGGATTTTATCCTCGATGATAGTAGTGTCACGTGTTTTGAGGTCTTTGTAGGTCCAGGCAAACACATCAGGGAATTCCCTCAAAATTCTAGTGTATTCAGACTTCTTCTCCTCTGTCAGGCTTCTTGACAATTTAACAAACTTGGGCTCACTCTCGGTCCCAATGTTGCACCGAATAGTATCGGTGTCATCTTCTGTGGTCTCCCCTTTTAGTGACACATCGTTTCTATCAAAAAGCCTTTCCAGAGGAACTAGTCCTCTTGAAATATGATTGTTGGGAAACTGCACAATGTTACGTTCTGCAATCTTATTCAGAAAATTACCCCCATCAAGCTCTTCTTCAGAGATAGAGTCTTGGTTGATGTGCATCTCTAAAAATTCTTCGACAGTATCCAAGAATTTCTTGATATCGAGATCATCCTCGAAAACCTTCTAATGTTTGACGTTGTCAGGTATGGAGGGCCTGTATTTCACTTCCACATCATATATGAATTTGGGCAGCAAGGGCACTCTGAAATTACTTGTTGATGTGGCCAAGGAATCGGCCATTGCGTTCTCCTCTCTTGGGATAAAAGAAATGTTGAATGCTGAGAAGAAACTATCAATTAGGTCCCATACCTCATTTTTGTAGCTTCTGAGACGGGGGTGCTTAGCCTGATAAGCATTTCTGATATGTTGGACCACCAACTCTGCATCTTTGAACGCTGCTACCTCCTAAATTCCCATTTCCCTCAGAGCTCTTAACCCCAGGATGAGAGCTTCATACTCTGCCACATTGTTGGTAGCTTCAAATTCTAGCTTGTATGATAGAGATACGGTTTCCTGAGCAGGTGACACAAAAACCACTCCAGCTCCAACACCTTCCCTGGAGGAGGCTCCATCAAAGAACATTTTCCAGACTCGGGTGATGGAGGGAGGAAATTTAGGGGAAATGGTGGGCTTCTTTCTAAGTTTAAGAGGAGGTTCGAGGGCATTGGTGAGTTGTAGCACACTGGAACCTAAATCAGTGTCTAAGGCAAAAATGGGATGGTTGGTAGGATTGGCTTCATCACTGATTATATAGGCCAGTTGGGCTTCTTTGTATAGTCTTCTATGCTCTCCTCCAAACACTGGGATAGTAGCATATGTGAGTTCCATTTGCAAAGTTCCCCCGAGCCTTTTTATCCAAGATCTCGATAACAACATGCCAAACTTGGGGGGGACATCGACCACTACAATATCCATGACCACACTTTTCATGGGCAACTGAAACAAGGTCACGACCAGGTCTTTGATAACTCCAAGACACTGAAATTTCCTGGATTCGAAGGAATAGNGCAGTTGTGCAACACCTTGTCATGTATGTTCAAGGAAGTGTAGAAGGGAGGGGATGAGTCATTCCTATCTTCTACCATAGGACCTAGAATAACTGCAAGATTTTCATCTTGCAAATTGATAGAGTCTGTGGGGAGGCACGATATCTCAGACTGTAAAATATCAGAGAAGCATTTCTTGAACCCTTCATGTTTAATCAATTCTGTCAGGGGCACAGGGATTCATATTTTTTGAATTTCATGCTCGAAATTAAAAGAAGATGAGAGCTTTGGGATTTCTCTTATTTCGAGAGAATGACTCTGGATAATGGGAGAGAGAGGTCAGGTATTATTACCTTTGTGACTGTCTGCTACTTCATCAACAAGCTTCTATGTTCTAATGGACCGCTCAGGGACATAAGGTGCTACTGTCTTTTTCTTAGACCTTAGATCATATTTGCCTTGGTTGCCACTAGCCTTGTCTCCCTTGCTCAGTTCATTTAGCTGACTTTCCATGAGAGACTCCTCGTATGTTGATTGAGTGAGATGAGAAAAATGAGGAGTGTCTCCGAAGAAATGGATTTCAGGATCAAGCTCATCTGTTTCTCCTTCTTCCCCCTTGGCCACAAAATTGTTTTGAAAAGGGGCTTGAATTTTCTGGTCTTCTCTGTCTCTTCCCTTCTCTCTTTTCACATTCGGGGTAGTAAAATTGTTTAGCCTCCTGAAACCTCCTTTGTTTTCGACATTCTGAGGGCCCTAGTATGCTTGCCTCCCCTCGACTATCATTCTCTCCATCTCTACAGACAATGACTTCACCATCTTGGTCAGTTCGTCCACTTGAGGGTGGGGCACCAATGATCCGGAAGTTGAGGTTTCCGACCTTCCCCTTCTTTTGTCTATGTCAGCCTTGTTCCTCAGTTTGTTAGCTACTAATACATTGAATACCACTTCTATGGCCACATCTTGCATTTGAGATAAGGAGGTAGCTCTTCTTTCTCTCAACAAAAGACAGAAATTGGGGCCAAACGCACTAGCATAAGAAATCTTGGCCGAGGCTTCTGAGGGATTTATTTCAGCAGGAATTTTATTATAAATATTATTAAATCTTTTGGAGAAGCCAGAGACAGAATCTCCTTCCATTTTCTTCAAAGACCCGAACTCTGTCATGTAATACATGAAGTCCTTCCTATCGCCCCACTACCTCAGGAAAACACTATCTAGGGATTTGATCCCGATAATAGATCCGGGGGCCAATCCTATAAACCATTTTCTCACCTCTCCATCAAGGCTTTGGATGAAGACTCTCATCCAGACATCTTCATTTTCAATGTTGAGGTTGTCTGCATAACTGTAAAAGGAAGCCATATGCTCTTCGACAGTTACATCTCCTTCCCCAGTGAACTTGGGCATGTACTTCAAGTAATCTCCAGCAGGGAGAGGATTCATAGGATGGGGTAGAACTAAGGGAGCATATCTGGTAGCAACTATGGCATCCATTCTATTTAGAGGGGGATTAGCACTAGCCATAGGAATATTAAATGGAGGAGAACTTGGAGGAGAAGGAGTTCGTGAAGGGGCTACTGGGAATGAGTCCCGAAGTGGGGTGGGAAACAAGAGGGGATTTAAGGAGAAGGATAATGAGCTCAAGTCACCAGGTGCTCCTCTTTGCGCAGGAGTGGTAAAACTAGGCGTGGGGGAATCCTCCATGGTCTTGGGTCTATGCCAGGGTATAGCTTCAGAGGAGAGGGGAGTGACAAGGATTTCTCCCTCTAGTCCTAGACCGGGAGGGGAAAACTCAGCAGGAACACTTCCAAAATTCAAGAAATGGGAAACCTCTGAAGGAGGTCGGTCAAGAATCCGAGGAGGAGAAAATGGAGTTCTTACAAAAGGAGATGGCGAGTTACCTGGTTCGACGATGGAAGCTTCTTCTTCAGGGGCCTTTCCTTTTCTAAGAACCACCTTTGGATCAGATTCGGGTGTAGCTAGAGGCAACTATGGATGAGACCGCATGTGTCTACCCCTGAAAGCCACAATTAACTCGGCAGGTTCACCACAACGGAGTTGTCACAATGGAGTCGCTAGGTGCACAGTAGCAATCTTCAAAGGCTCTGATACCCGATGCACCTTCAAGATCAGAGGCTCAATGTCATTCAATCCTGGGGAAAATTTTCAACTTTGTCCCTAGCAACGACGCCAAAAATGTTAGCGTCAGAAGTCACTCCTAGATTTCTTGTAGGAGAAGAGCCCAACGCCCATCAGTTTGATGTCATGATTTGTTTAATAGGGTGATCAAATGGGTAAAGACTCAAGAAGGTAAAGCTTTAACTCAGGAAACCGAGCCTGGCATGTATATAGCAAGGGAGGTCTTGATCCAACTTCTGTCAGTAAATGATTAAAGGGTGGTAGAAGGAAGACTTGTGAGAAAGGTGAGTAAGACTACCTCGGGAAATAGGCCTTCGGAAGCTTAATGACAAAAAAATCGGAAGCCAATATCCTCTTGGTCCAGAGCTTCAAGGAGCTGAGGGGTGACTCAATTGAATCCTTCAATTCCAAGTCGTTTCAGTGCTGAGAATATCACAAGAACCGATTAGAAACAATGTAACTATTACAGTGATCCAACCTACATCATCCTATAACAGCCACAACTCGACTAGATCCTCCAATTCCGAGTTGTTCTAACACAGTAAACAAAGATATGGAAGGGAAGCTAACATCCATAAAGTAAGAAATCTCAAATGCCATATATATTAACCAGAGCGACTAGCGCTTCATCAAAACTTTTTACAATCGGGAGCCTTGCTCAACCATCGATCCTTTACAAAATACCAAGACTGAGTTTATATACTCAGATAAATTTGCCTCATAGAGGCGTGTCCAGTCACCCAAAACTTGGTGTCCCTTCAGTTAAACTTGTACTGATATCATTCTTTAAGTGCCATCTTAACTACGCATGACTCCTGCAGGGAGGGTAGCTGAGCCATTAAGTGTTGGGCTAGCGTTTGCAAACTTCTCTGTCTAGTTGAGGACTTCGGCATGGCTTCTTTGAAAAAATCGAGACACAGGACCTCTTCGAGCAGACCGTTTTCCAGACCCTCCATTCCCACACTCAATGAATGAAAGGAGGTTTCAACCACCTACTCTCGTCGTCATTTACTCCAGGCGAGAAACAACAAGAAGATCGGATCCGACGATGACTGGAGATCGCCATGATCCCCTCTGTGACTAAACTCATCGCCTTTAGCCCTTTTACATAGCTCCTTTCTCTCCCCAGGTGACCACGGGCTGTGACCATGTGCTTATTCCCAAGGCACTTTCTGTGTTTGCGAATGGGAAGGAGTTAATCCTTGCATTTAGAAATTGTGATGAGAAAAATGTCGAGACAACTAAGTCTGGTGCCACGCGTCCTTCTGAGATATGATGGTCCTAAAACTCACTCGGCGATATTGTGGGCCCGGGTCCGGGACTCTCCCAGCACCTCACGCATTGGAATATAATACAGCTACTCTTTGTGCCTTGGAGTCGCAATGGGAGAAATGCTGAGATGGCTCAGTTTTCTGCCAGAGTCCCCTTTGGATGGACGGCTAAAAATGTTTCATGGTATCGTGGGTCCCACTTTCGACGTTATCAGGGTTCGGGGTTTTGGGATGTAAAACAACATGAAACTCTCACCCCTCAAACTTCTGAATGCCGAAACGTCGACGCGACTAGATCTCACGCCACGCGTCCTCTGGATGGACGACTTCTATTCTCCCCTGAACATAATATGGGCGCAATCTATTGTGTTAACTTCGGCGCAACTTCCCTATTCACGATTTCCCGCCAACCGTTGATCTACTCATATGGGTGTATCCAGACCGTTGACCCTATAATCTTGCCCGCTCGCTTGATCTTAAGTCCAAAAAGGACTTCTTCTATTCGCTACGCTTGGGTGCTCCTCGTGCAACCTGCAGACTTGGGTATCCCGATGCCAAAGACAAGTAATGTTGCTAACACCTGCGATGGGGCATAATTTTGTTTTCTTTTCTTAAAGGACAAATTATCCATCCATGGTTTCTAATTTGGAAGGTCAGGGAACCAGTCCAACCTCCTGGTCAAGGATCTCTGATTCTAGATACAAATGACTCTTTGAGACCTTCATGGTCTCTTTCTGTAATTAGACGCAGACCCCTTCGACCTCCTAGTGCAGGTCTAAAGGTACCCATGACCCTCCTCTTCACGCTTGTGAAATATTGGAGTCTAGGTGCTAGCTCCTTTTATCATAAGCCCCTTCCTTGATATGACCTTGAGACATGGCCTTATGTAACCATGTGATTACGAGCGCAGCCAAGGGTGGTTTGAAACCAAACTAATTTTCACCTCGCAATTCACCTTGATCCTCCACGTGTCCTTTCTCCAAAACCATGGTATGGATTGCGGCCCACCCTCAACTTTTTAAAGATCGCACACCTTCGGTCCCCGCAATGCAATGGGACCGTCGATATCACGACCTTCACGGTGCTTCTGAACTTAATGGCTCAGATATATCCTTTCTGAATCTATGGATAAGATCTAGCCTTTCTAAATCAACGACTGTGATTTATTTCTTGATTCGGGTTTCGAGAGTTTCAACTCTTAGTTATTACCTTCTCCCCTAGTGACATATCTCCTTCCATGCATCCTCTTTAATAAATGGTGTTGATTGCTTCGTGATTTCGGACTTTGGGAGTCTCAAGTCTCAACTTTTAATTTCCCTTGAAGTATGCATATTTTTTCCGCATTTCCACTTGAATTGGATGATCGAGGATTACTTTGGGTCTTTACCTGAAATCCATAGATTCATGACATGTCCCCCTTAATCTAGTGGCTATGAATTACTTCGAGGCTTTACCCAGATTCCATAGATTTATGACACGTCTCTTATGGATCAAACAGTCCAGATTCACTTCGGGTCATCGAAGTTTGGCAGTCTCAATTCTTAACTGAAACCCCACTGCGATTCACACAGAGACACTGATCTATCTACATGTACCCCTCCTGGAGATCAACGGCCAGGATCTACTTCATGTCTTTAGAGAATTTCAACCAATACCATATCAACGACCTTCAACCCCCTTCTCAATCAACAATTGAGATTCCACTTCGAGACTTCGGTGCTCTCACCCTCTACTTTCCTCTGGAGTATTTCGTACCTGGAGTGCTAGATATGGCACCACACGTTCACTTTAAATCTGTTGAGATTCAACAGGAATATCCTAGTGAAAATTATGCACCTACACTAGGATGGAGCCTCAGGCTATTTTTAGGTGGAAGTCTATTTTTAGATGATGTCTATTTATAGATGGTGAGTCGATTCTATTTCTAGATGTATTCAACTATTATTATCCCTTAATAATTGTTGGACAATAAATATTAATCTATTCTCAATGAGCACTTGGAAATAGTTAATTGATGTGGAAAATAAGTTAGCTATAGGAAATTAGAGTGCAAAGGTTGATTGGTGGGACATACAAGTCGCATTAGTTGTAACTGAGTGATTTGAAGTTGTAACAGAGTTATATGTGTAGTTATGTGAGTTGTAAAGTAGTTTAACTCAGTTAAGTGAGTTAATATCAGTTGTAATAGTTGTAACTGAACTTACACTAGTGAGATATCAATGAATTAATTAAAAATTAATTCACAATCGGTGGTCTCACATGAAACTGAAGATTTACCATTGTTAACTACATGCATGTCAGATCTAGTGGAGACCAAGTTGAGATAATTGGTGAAATGGACAGTTTGACTATCAGTTGTGACATTAGTGAGTGCACTCATGCAACCACACACATATTGGATGTGTCAATGAGGAATGCACAACCTAGGAAAGAGGGATTCAAATTCATTGTAGGGTTTTCCATCAGCAGGGATTGTGTAGAGGAGGCATGTTGTTTGGAGGCAGTAAATTGGCACATGCATTTGCCAATTTTTGTATGACAATGTGAGATGATTGTATATTGTACTAAGAGATATTGGATTAGATTTTTGTATGATATTTTTTCATGATCCATGATATATACATAATATATGATAGTGGTGTTTTTAGCTTTATGCTTTCCTGGTAAAACATATGTTTTCAAATTTCTGTGGTGAGGAATTTCGAATTCATTTGCCGGAGAATCCACAGTTGGTGTCACTTTTTCATCGAAGTTTCAAATCCAGATCGAGATTAGTCCTGATGATGAATCCCGATCAGGATTCGAAACGTCGATGACAAAATGACACCAACTGTGGATTCTTCAGTAAATGAATTCGAAAAAACATATGTGTTATGTGTGACTGATATCTCTTCTTGATATTGCAATTGGTGATCGTGTTTTAAATTCCGAAATAATTTTAGTAGAAGCAATCCTATATTTAATAGTGGCATATAATTGTTATATCAGGAGAATCCAGGCAATACATAATTTGTATTGAAATTTCTACATAGTATCAGAGCGCAAAAGATTGCAGAAGCTGATTTGCGATTGGATAGAATTCAAAACTGCAGAAAGAGTTTCTTGGTGCTACAGCTAATTCAAGATTGAAATGGCTTTCAATGGCTTGAGGTTAGAGTATGCACTCGAGGGCAGATCAAACCAAATTTCTTGGAAGGATAGGATGGAGGCATTACTCGAAGACAATGACTTGAAGGAATTCATTGACAAATATGTTCCTAAGCCAAATGTTGCAGATGCTGCAAATCTTGATGCATGGAAAAAGAAAGTGGAAAAGGTGAGGAGGATATTGTTGGATGGAGTACGAGACCACATTGTCTCAAACCTCCATGGGAAATCCACACCGTATGCAATGTGGAAGTCTTTGAAGGATCTATTCCAAAACAACAGTGACCATAGTAAATTGGCGCTCAAAGATAAACTCAAGAAGATCAAGATGGAGAAGGGTGAATCCATTCCAAAATATTTCACTAAGTTTGTCCAATGTTGAGATGAGATGGAGGGTGTGGGAATAACAATCACTAATGATGATTTGGTGAGATTGGCTCTCCTAGGACTTCCCAAGAATTGACATAGTTATCAAGACTCTGTCAATGGAAGGGGAAAATTTCCATATTG
>SNQJ01S0010863.1:290810-319248 GCA_010110895.2 Picea sitchensis | reverse complement strand
TATATCGTTCCCCCTCTCTAGCAATGTGTGGCTTTGCCCTAGGTGAATAAGGAGTTACAAAAACGGTTTCCTGGTCTATGGCAATGCGTGGCATCTCTTTTACAAACGTTCCAGATCTCTGGCAATGCTGCATAACGTTTCCAGCTCTCTCTGGCAATGTTCCACCATGTTTCAGATCTCTGGCAGTGTTACATAACGTTTCCAGCTCTCTCTGGCAATGTTACATAACGGTTCTGACCTCTGGCAATGCGTGGCTTGGCCCTAGATGTTATAAAATGGTTTCCCTGCGTTATGCACGAATTCAAATAATTTGATGCCAGCTATTGGGTTTTTCCAGCTATGAGCACTCTGTTTAGCTTATCTTGGCATTTTGCATATTGCCCAATAACCCCAGAAACTGAAGTAAATGATGACTTTGACCATTTGCACATCTTGAATAATATTGCCGAAAGCATTCCCAAATAAAACACGAACATGCCCCATGTCTTTTTGCAAACAACTTCAACAACACCACTTGGTAACTTTGCCCAGAGATAAATTACTCTTTGTCTACCCTTTACCGTATTTGCACCAAGAGGTGACAGTGCATCCACATTATAGTTGAATTCTTCGCTCATTTGTGGTTTTGGAAGCACTTCATGGTTTTTGTATATAATGGAACATATAGGTGTAATAGAACATGAATAGCACAGAAAGAATGTCATTTGCTTAACAAAAGTCTTCAGGAGAGTGAACAATGTCTTCAAGAACCAGCAAGAAAATGTTACAAATCTAGAGCCCAACATCCCCCCATGCTCAGCCTTTTGCATGTCCTCATGCAAACAAATTCACCTCTTTAACACCAGCACGGTAATATAATGTTAACAGTCCCAGGAACTGTCCATCTTGATTAATAGGAACTGCTGAGAAGAACCCTTGCACTCTGAGTATATGCTGTCAACTTATCCAATTTCCATATCAACCCTTTCAAACCTTCTAAGAGCTGGGTAAATTTAGCAGCTTCGTTGATATCTTCCTGGGTGCGAGCTGGTACCTAGGTGTGAGCTGGTGCCTGGTACTGGTAAGCTCTGTTTAGTATCAACATTATCTTAAAGAGACAAATATACCAGGAATGGCGCTCAACATTTAAACTCTTGATGGCCATGTCCAGAACCCAAGAAAATAAATAACTTAACCAATGCACAAATCCTTCATCATTATCTATCTCCATTGTCATGCAAGCCTTGCTGTAGAATTGTCTTTTGAAGTTACATCTGGCGCAAAAATTGTAGCTTCTCTGGTCTTTCTGATGGACCTGTAACTGATACTGGTACTGACTGGTACTGCTGGTACGGACTGGTACTGGTACTAGTATCTTGTACACACGGCTGGGAGTGCTTGATGTCTAAAGGTAGTAGTGATAGCAAAATGGATGCATTTTCTTGTAATAGTGCTCAGCAATGATATCAGGAAGAATGCCACAGCAATGAGTGAGGTTTTGCAGGAATCCATAAGAAGAAGACTTCGACCCAATCATGAAAGAAACCAAGAATCTGCAATAAAATGTATCGAATCCAGAGCCCAACATTCAATCTGCAATCTGCAATGATAGGCTGCAAATAAGACATATCAAAAAGTGTCAAGTTGGAGAGTCTCCGGAGGGCCAATAGCCCCTCTGGCCCAACTGAAGTGCATGACATCAAAACCAATAACTTGATGGAAGGGCATGCAACAGTTATAGAAGCCAAGCAATCATTGTTAAGTAAGCTATAGAAAGAGGCATCAGTGAGTGCAACTTTGGACAATCAATATCTGCTTGAGACAGAACATTCTGAATCATGGAGAGTCCTCATCGTATATGTCCACCTGAAATCAAAGAATGCTGCATTTCTAATACAATAAGTCATGAACCTTCTAAAAATTGTATTCAATCATTAAAATAAAAATTAGAGATGACCATCACGTTTACTAGACTTCTTTAAAGATTTATGGTTGAATGGTGAAAATATAAATCGTTTATATAAGGTGAGAGAAGCTGAAATAAAGGGTGTAAGAAGTGAATGTAGAGGGGTTTCCCTATTTGAGACTAATATCTCCGCAGGTCTGTTTAGTTGGTACTTGGCAGTTGAGTTGATGCACTTGTAAAATTTCAGCTGCCTTTTTGCCTCCATTTGATTGTAAGTATCTATGGCCTTCGTCCAGTTTCATATTTGTCTTCATCCAACCTAGCAATCAAGTCCAGTGCCAAACACTTTTCAATTCATTTTCAATTCCAAAGTGATCTTACTTGCAGAAACATTACTGTTGATATGCTAATATTGGTGCTTATGGTTGGAAGTTCGGTGTAGAGTAGTGAAACTGCAAAGAACGTGCAAGGAAGAATTAATTTCAGACAATTGCCTGGTTTACAATTACACCAATATTTTGCCCTCACTGGAACTGCGGATCCCACTTTATTTTCTTTTATATATATATGCCAATTGTGAAAGTACTTCATACTCTATTAAAGTAGCAGTGAGTTTACTGTCAAAAGATGGGAGGTTTGCCAATATGCTCTACTTTTATTTGACTGATGATCCTTTCTTTCCAAGTGCACTGCCACTTAAAATTCAAGATTCTTGTTCTCAACATCTAGAACAAATATTCTATTGTTGATAGAGATAGCGCCAAGCATACTTGCCGAGAAGAGTTGATTTTCCATCCATGTTGGGTCTTGTAAGAAGCATGAAACAAGCATTTCTGTGCCTACCTATATTCACATCATTTGGAACAAGCACCCACTTCCACTTTGACTAGATAAAACTGGATGTCCCAATTCTTTAGCATGTAAGTATGGGGGTGAGCTTCATCATTCAATAGCTGAGTGGTGTCTTTGATAGATGGCCTGCATGGGGGTCCAACAAAGTAATTACTAGCAGGTGCCAGACTTATTAACACGTCCGTCTCTGCAACCACATTAACAATGTCATTCCATATGCTATGGTGCTCGCAAAATTGCCTAGTTAGACCTTGCAATATTCCTCTCAAGGATGCTTCTTGTTGTGCTTGTGCATCACCTTTAGAATCATCTTCAGGAAAACTACAAAAGGCTGCAGCTTATTTTTGTTTAATAGAAATATTGAGACCTCCTCAGAACCCCCCTCTGAAAGGAAACAAAGCAATTTAATATGATTTGCATATTTTTTGAGTTAGAGACGAGAAATTGCATTTTACTTCCACGGCGAAGAATTGTCGACAATTTGTCCCATCTGTGGTGAAGAAATTAGACATGGAATCGTGTTTTTGAAGTTACTTCCATTTGGAATGACTCTAGCTTCTACCAAGCCCCCCTTTACTAGCTCACTTGCCGAATTTCCTCTGCGCTTTTAACATCACCTTTCTTCTCAAAATGTTTTAAAATGGCTATCACATTGTCAGACTTCGACTGCCATGAATTATTTTGTCGAGCTGACAGAGATTTTATCATTGCCTCCACAGCCTTGTCAAATTGTTCATTCTATATAACCCTCTGCATGGATTTCCCAAGTATTGGCAGTTGGTTTGACCCCAAACGGTCAAGAAGCAATTCTGCTTTACATCCCTACATGCTTATATAAACAAGAGGACATGGAGTATTGCTGATATCATTAAATATTTTCCGCGAGATCCCCATTTCTTAAAAGAGAATCCTCCGGCTCCCTCAATGTCACCAATCCTTACTAATGAATAAAGCAAGCAATAATAACTTCTGTTTTTCATTTTGGGAAATGCCAATTCAAAAGATTTCCAAATCCTGTATACTTCTGCTCTATTCATGAAAACTAATTAAATGATCATAAGCAAGTCGGTCCTTTCGAGCCATCTTAGCCTTCATCTCTTCCATTTTATTCTCCATTTGTTTCATACAAATTCTGCCTTGTCAAGAAATCTGGCCTTGTTAATTGTCATTGACAACAATCCCACTGGTTGTGTATCTTGTGAATGAGGAAGTGGACTAGTAACTTTGTTTTAGTCATCCATGTGCATTGTAACTTGTGATATTGAAGAGTGGGAACTTGCCAATCTTTGCATGATCTGATGAAACTTGACTGTTTGCTTTAAAAGTCTTGCACCACCTGCCAATCGTCTGGGTAGCCGGTACCAACATTATGGGAGGAACAGTGTTGTTCTATATTTCAAGCAAGGGCACCATGTACCCCATCATCTTGGCCGGATCTTCTAGGTCATTTATTTTAGATCCCTTGTTGCCAATAGATAGTGCCAAAGAGCAATGCAGTAAGAAACTGAAGGTTAAGCGCACTAAATTGTAACCAGGACTTCGCTAATATGCCCAAAACTGTTTCCATAGGCGGGTTGTAAATTGTTTCCATGCACAATGAGCATAGCGAGCTGGAAAATAAAGGTCCTTGGCATCTGGAGCTAGGGTACATAACTTCTTAACAAGTTCATTGTTTTCCAAAAAAAAAAAAAAAAGTTGACTCTTTATAGATTTGAGCAAAGTCAATATCAAGGCGTTGCTCTGCACCCATAGAGGTGACCTCTAACATCAAATTTGCAGGATTATGCTTGTCCTTAATCTTTGGCTCATATTATGTTTTGTGAGCCCTCTGCAACTTTTTTTATCGGCATCTTCATATGATTGACCAAGATCATCTTGACCATCAACATGGGATTCAACATGCAACATAAAACACTGTCCTTTAAAAAGTTTCAGTTGCCTCATCCGCCTAACTTTCAGTTACTCTCATTGCATTTTCTAGCGAATTCTTCGGATAAAGTATCCTTCAACTACTTGATGCAGTGTCTTCCTCCATTAGTTCAATCCTTTTTTATCCAATTTTAGAAGGTGAACGGTAATTATTCTCATCATCTGCTGAGGCCACAGTATCACCCATTTCATTCTGATCTTTTATTTGACATGGGACAGATTGACTTCCTTCATCCATTGAACCAAAACCACTGGGGTGATTAACCTTAGGAGTGAACTAAGAGCATCTACCATGTAAGCATTTGTTTTATTTGCAGGTATTCCATGTTTCTTGCACAGGTTCTGAGCTCTCTCCTGGCGAGGCTATGATAATCTACAACCGCTATCTTTGTTGCCATTACCGCGATGCGGTGTTCTATCTGGTTCCATAACACTTCCTTCCTGCCGAAGTACGGCACTATTATCATCCTTTCCAAAGATTTTTGAGGCTCCAACAGAATGTTCCTTTGCTAGCATAAGGGATCGTCTTTGGTTTTCTTGGTGATATATGAGATAGGGTTGATCAACAACGAAGCACATCTGACGAAGTTGATTTAAGATTAAAAGCGGAAAAGGCCGAGGATTATGTTTAGCGAGGTTGAAGGTAACGAGAAGAAAGGCCAGTATGTCATTATCATTCATACGCGAAACAAATGCTTTGAATCAAATGCGCTTTGTGGGGACAAAATTTATCATTGTAATGGTTTGAGCATTATAATTTGGCTCATTTTGTCCCTCTTCTCCTCATTGGTTTGAGAATGTGGTTTAGATGGAAGATAGAGAAGAGGGAACTTATGAGATGTAGGGACAAATACAAGATGATAATGGCAAACAAAGGGAAAGGAAAATGAGAGGAAGAAGTGGATATGGCGGATGATGATGATGCTTTGAAGAAGGTGGAAAAGGATGGATTTATGAAAGTAGTATAGAGCAAATGTAATGGTACCATTAAATTTAATGAGCATAAATAAATTCAAAGAAAATTCATACCTTAAGAATGCTGTTACCTTTTCGGGGACGGTGAGCTCAAGCTGTGTCTTTGTCGGGTTAATAGAAATGTAGAATGAGAGGCCTGTAGCAGATCACAAATTCTGTTCTTGTCTTGATTCAAATCTTATGTTGTTATGATTCTGATGGGCTGTCTTCTGTGCTAGATGTTTATAAAAATAGAAGAATAAGTGCGTCGCCAGTACAAACTAATCTGGCAATCTATAGTACAAAAGCTGCCGAGTCTCCACTAAAATCCCCTTTTTGTGCGGGTCTACCTATGTTGCTGATGTCCTTTTGATTTGCAGAAAACATAAACTATTCAAATGTGCTATCTTTTATTCACTATCGTACCTACCTACCTAATGAAAAAGAGACATTTCTTTAAGTGTAGGCAAATAACCAATGCAGCCACCGACGTAGTAGAATTAACAACAAATTCATACCCTTTGATAAAGATATATGTGCATAGTTACTACCCGGGCATGAAGAGTAGGTAACACTGGTTGAGTGATTTCCAAAAGCTGCTGAAGGAGAAGAGCATCTGAAATCTGTGAAGCAGATTGAAACCACCGTTCAATGTAATCATGCATACCATGTTCTTTGTTGTTGGAACTAAAAGCACAGCACCGGAGTCTTCTGCGGTTGGCATGAATGTTCTACGAGAACCCTTTGGATCAGGCGATTTCCTCTCTCTCTTGAAACGCGAGAGAGATCTCTTCAAGTTCTGCGGGGATGCGGCTAAACAGTCTCTTCTTCTGTTCCTTCAAGCTTTAATCCATTAGTCAACTTTTTTTGATTTTCTTTTGTTTTCTTTTTGTTGGAGGGTTTTACTAAAACTTTGCAAGTCCACACCAGTAACCAATTCTGAAACTGGTTTGCAAACTCACTTGCTTGAAGCAGAAATGCACTCTTGCTGAGTGGAAATCTGCTTCTACTGAGAGTGAAAACACACTTGCTCTATGCAGAGCCGAAGCAATAAAATATAGCGAAGGAAATGGCATCTGGCGAAAGAAGGCCTCTGATTACGAAATGAAGATTACTTCTCACGAGATCAAATGCACCTGGCGAATCAAATCTACCAGCTGGCGAAATGAAAACCCTCTTCTTTGCTAAATGCACTCGTGCTTGTTGAAGTAAGCTACACTTGCATACTCACGAAAAGTAAGAAAGCATACGTTGCGAAATGAAGATTACTTCTCTTGAATCAAATGCACACCACTGAATCAAATCTATCTTGCACGATCAACCTCACTAATGATTTTGATAGCACTCTTTACTTCTACTTGCGGAAATCAAATCTACTTGGCAAAAACTTCGGAGCCCACTCTCAAATCCCTTTTAGTACCTCCCTAGGCAATCCAAAAATGTCCCGGTAGCAGATATACCATGCAAATCAACATTTAATTGTCAACCGGGAAGGTAGACTTAGAGGAAACAACACAAGAAATGCAGGGCTGAAGAGGGGGTTTAAAGATGCCAAACTAATCTGTGAACTGCTAAAAGAAACTCATTGAAAACTCACGATTACTCTATTAGCGCTGCAGCCTACTGAAAACAGTTAAGTCCTGGCTATTTATCACTCCACACAACTCAGCAAACATCCTATGAAACTTTCTATGGCAATCAAGAGAAACTTCTTCATCTCATGAGATACCCAAACTAATTCACAGATATTGAGTCTAGCGTGAATAGAAATCAATGGTGAAAAAAGGTAATGTCTAAACCGGAATCTTGAAATGCTAAACCTCGTGCAATCAAATGGAATGCTACTTCTATGCTATTAAACCCATGAGAAAACTGCTGAAAGATAATGTCTATTGTAAATTCCATATATACACAGCTTTGTTTCCATCGAAGTGGGCCCTGCCTTCTCTGTCAACTGGCCGTTCTCTATCTCAATGCATACTGAAAATGAACAACCACAGCAAAAAGCAAAATGGGAATAACAGAAATCGTGTGAATGGAACAACTCTGAACTATTTATTAAAAGATAAGAACAATACAACACTTGGAACTCCTCATTCCTCTACCTGATCTATGCTATGTCTATTCCACCCCACGCGTGGCTCTCTACATCTTTTCTTTTCGAGCATAGCCTCACGTTTTCCCCAACGTTTTCCAACCCACTCACATTTTTCGAACCCTCTGGCAATACATGGCATCCCTTTTTATATCGTTTCCTGCGGCAATACGTGGCTTTGCCCTAGGTGAATAAGGAGTTACAAAAACGGTTTCCTGGTCTTTGGCAATGCGTGGCATCTCTTTACAAACGTTTCAGATCTCGGCAATGCTGCATAACGTTTCAAGCTCTCTCTCTGGCAATGTTACACAACGTTTCAGATCTATGGCAAGGTTACATAACGTTTCAGATCTCGCTTGTGTTACATAGCGGTTAGACCTCACGGCTTGTCGCGTGGCTTTGCCCTAGATGTTATAAACCGGTTTCCCTGCGTTATGCAATTGAAGTACTTTGATGCTAGCTATTGGGTTTTGCCAACTATGAGCACTCTGTTTAGCTTATCTTGGCATTTTGCATATTACCCAATAACTCTAGAAATTGAAGTAAATGATGACTTTAACCATTGCACATCTTGAATAATATTTGCGAAAGCATTCCCAAATAAAACGAAAACATACCCCAGCCAATGTTTTGCAAACGCTTCAACAACACCACTTAGGTAACTTTGCCCGGAGATACAAATTACTCTTTGTCCTACCCTTTGCGTATTTGCGCAAGAGGTGTGATTACATCCAGTATAGTTGAATTTAACCCGGCTCATTTTGTGGTTTTGGAAGCACTTCATGGTTTTTATATATAATGGAACATATATGTATAACATAGTATGAATAGCACAGAAAGAAATCCATTTTCCTAACAAAAGACTTCAGGAGAGTAAAAAATATCTTCAAGAACCGATGAAAATGTTACAAATCACAGACCATGGCGGGTTCCTCTGTATATAATGGAACATATAGGTGTAATAGAACATGAATAGCACAGAAAGAATGTCATTTGCTTAACAAAAGTCTTCAGGAGAGTGAACAATGTCTTCAAGAACCAGCAAGAAAATGTTACAAATCTGGAGCCCAACAGGACCCTAACAGGGGACTTCTCCCTTGGGGTACATTGATATACTCCTAAATAGAAAGGATTTTCTTATTAAGGTGGCAGTGATAGGTCACTCCCAGCTATGCCAATGTTGTGTCTACTTGTTTTGGGAAAGTACAGATTGTGTAATAACATTTTGGTGCCATTTCCAGGGAACATTGAGTCAATATTCCTCAATGACACATTTTTGGTAAGCCTTTATCCAAAGCCTTATTTTCACAAAGCTTACCTAGCGACTCCAATGAGGGTGATTCCATCATCCGTTTGATAATCCTTAAGAGGATATCTGGTGACTCCACTAACCTTTTCCAAGGTCCCACCTTACTCTCAATTTTGTGATATTTCCAAGTTATGGGATCATGGCACATTGGGAACAAGTGTATCTGACTATTGATTTCAAACATTTTCAAGGATACCCACGTTATTTTGATGAAAAATGGTTAAACAACTCTTAAAGATTCAGAGGCCTCTCAATTACTCACATTGTAGAATTCTTGAAGTATATAAATGAGATAGAATTGGAAGGGGAGGATGTTCTGGTAAAATTGTTCATACTTTCTCTGCCATATTTTTCGCAAGATTGGTTTAAGGTTTGTTTTGAAGATAAGGGTATATCATCTTTCGTAGACCTCATCAGTAGGTTTATTGAGTTTTTCAAACCACAATTCCCGACATATGAATATTCCCTTAAAAATCTCACAGTCGCCCTAGAGGACAAAGAATTCACCATTGAGATTGTGGAAGATCTTAGGGATGTGTCAATACCAAGAACCCTCTGATATAGAAGAAGAGATTTAGGAATAAAGTTATCAACCTCTTGAAGAGGAACAATATTTTTCCCATGATTCGATAGAATGTAGTAAATATTTAACTAAAGAAGTGAATTATGAGGATGAAGCATTAGTATCTGCGCCTCCATCTGATGAAGTTCTCCAAGATCCTATCTCTCCTGCACAAGATGAAGAGAATGAGGGGAGTCATTTTCCTTTCCAGTTTTCTGATGACACTTTATTCTATGATTCAGAAGGTGAAGAATTAAAGGAACCCTTGGAAGAGCTAGGTCCTTCATTTTCTGATGAATACATGATTAAAGAGATGAGTTTCGGGGATGATGTACTGGACCCTCTTCCATTTGATGAAGTCATCCAAGCCATTGACGCTCCTACACAACAAGAAGTGAATACAATAAGTTATTTCCCTTCCCAAGATTTTGATGATGATTTATTTTATGATTTGGAAAGTGAAGGAAGTACTAGAGGAGCCCTTGGATGCATTAAATCCTTCATGTTATGATAAAGGTAGTGACATGGTTGATAAAATTGATGAGTTCATACATGTTGGAAGACGTGAGTGGGATGTGATTGGTTCTAATGAAGATCCCATTTATGATATGGAAGGATATCTTCAAATGTTTCCTTTACAACAATCATATGATGTTCCTAATAATTTTGATGTTTGGAAACAAGATGATGATGTAATTACAAAAGTTTTCAAAGCACCCAAGGATGACCTAGTGCAATGTTGTCCTGATGATTTTCAGTCATACCTTGAGGAATTTGATGAGTATTCTTTTGATAATTTGGATTTATTCTATGAAGAATATTATCAACCGTCATTGTGCTCAAATTTTGATAAAGGTGAGGACGTTTCTTTCCTAAAGCAGGATACTTGTGACAAGGTTGTCCAACCCCCTTGGACTACTTTACCTTGTTATGTCACTAAGGGTGTAGTTGGGAAACATGCCCCTTGTCTTGAGTTTTCTCCGGAGAAAATCCTTCTTTTAGAATCCAAGGATAGGTTGAATACATTAAGAAGAATTTTATGTCTCAGTTTTTCAGCCTTCCCTTAAGAAATTGTCAGTCATCCTCTAGGTTCTTACTAGTCCTTTCCTAGACCTCAAGATGTGATGATGTCCAAGGTAGCCAACCTACAGACTCTTTGAGTTAGTATTTTGAGCCTTTGATTTTTCACGATCCCTTTCTGAGATGGATTGAACACTTTCCTAGAAGTGTGACTTGGCATAATTGTATCCCTCCCTCCCGCCTCCATGAACTAGACTTTACAATTTCCGATGATGTGATACATGTTATAACTCATGTTATTTTTGTGCTTGACTTGTCATTGTTTTTGTTTATGAGGAAGCACAAAGCTAGGTATTATGAGATATTGATAGGATGGTTTCATTGGTTATTTGACTAGACCTAGCATTCAACCAATAGGTAAGTAGAGGTAGGTAGGAATTTGCATCCATTGTATATACCATCTGCATATCATGTTAGCATAGTTGTAGTTACATTTTACATATTATTTTGTCTCACTTGTATATACGCTTGCTCATTATCATATGTTAGATTAAAGATGCTCTCTATTTTATTATATTATATATGAACAAGGGGTGATATCACCACCCTAAGGAATACTAATACACTCTGTTGAGATTTAGCAGGCACAGGTCATACCAGAGATGATGAGGTTCTCATGTGCTCTATGGTGAACACATGTCCTTGAGTTGGATCCAGATGTTATCCCCTACCCTAGGGATAACTAAGGAGATCATGTCTCGAGGCCCATAGGTCCTAGACATGGAGTGCCGAGAGATGGATGACTTGAGAATGGCCCTAGAGGGCCCCTCTTTTCTTCAGTGCATCCCATTTAGTAAGTACAACAATATCCATCCCACCAGCCTGGTCTTGAAGTATCAACAAGTATTTCTCCATGAGGTAATGAGTCTGGGTATCATGGTATGTGTCACTCTGACTATTGAAGCACTTGAATATGATGCATTGAATTCTCCTTCATTTCATAACGTTTGCTTGGAAATTATGCTCTTTAACTTGTTCATACCTGGAAGGGTGACATGATGCCCTAGTAAGTTGATCTCCCTTTAGTATGGGTTGCCACTGGGTGGGTATATGAAAGGTCATTGTCCATTCCCTCCATACTTACCACTTTCCATCTTTATTTCTCTCATTCCCCCCTACCTTTGTTCGAGCATTGAGATTTTCCACACTAGGAAGGTTTGTACCTTGCCTTGTGGGAAGAAGGGGCAAAAGGCCCAGAGGGTAAAAGTAGCTAGCAAGAGTTAAAATCCAAAATGAAACCTTGAGATGCTTTGCCCAGGGATTCCCAAGAAAGTAGTAAAAGGATTCTCAGTAAGAAAAGGGAACCCATAAAATAAATAAACACTCAAGGTATTAGTTGGTGGATAGCAGGTCTCATCACGAGCCAACCTATTATGACCATGGACATGTAGTGGTATGACACTACCATCTATCTGGTCACCAAAATAGGGTAGTGACTATTGGTGGCACAACCAAGAGAAAGGGGGTCTCATCACGAGCCAACCTTCTCATGTCCGTGAAATGTTTGTGGATAACGTTGTCACCTCTAGTCACCAAGCTAGGAAAGTGTCCCTCAACTCTTCCCTTGAATCATAAAATAAAAAGATCAATGAAGCTAAGAATAAAATTCTATGAATGGGCTAGGAAACAATGGCATCCACGACAAGGTGCAACTCGCCCTCTACAAAGGCACCCAAAGATAAGATTTACATTTCCATGTTATCACTGCACCCCAAGCCCAAACACTACCCCAAGCCACCTCATACACTTACATGACCTGGATTGGTTCTTACCCAGGAAACACCCCAAACTTAAGGAGGATTATCCCAATAGGACATCCTGAGACCTTCTCCAAAATTGACTTGTTAAATTGCATAACGTCTTTGAGTGTTTGTCTGGGTAAAGGGGGGTTTGATGCACATGTTTGGGTAATTTAATTATTGGATGTGATTTACATGTTTTATGAACCCTTGGAGGGCGTACTTGTTGCTGCAGGACCTTTCCTGGTGGACAGGTACACATGGGGGAATGATTAGCTTGAACCTTCATGGGGATGAAATCCCAGAGATGGATGTTGTAACCCTAGCCAGGGGAAAAAAGACATCAGAGATTTGCACTAGGAAGAAAGAAGGACGTCACCTTGGAGGAACCCTGGCAGACCTAGACCCAGGGGGATATTTATTTTCCACCTAGATGTTGACCTTTGAGAGCCCATGACATCACCATCATGACCCCGGATGTCATCCAGAGGTAGGTTTTGCATTTTGAGGGAAGTTGTGAGCTAGTTGGCACATCTAGGCATCATCCAGGGCCTTTGGAGGCCAAATGTTCAACATCTGCAGCCCAACATTCCACCTTGGAGGCTCAACGTCACCCTAGAAGGGCATGATGTCACCCTTGGAAGTGTTTTTAGATGCTAATTAATTTTTTTTATGCCAAATTTGAATTTATTTGTAAATTGGCTAGGTCGGTCTTATTTTGACTAGAAAATTAATTAAAGGTCAAAATTCTGTATAAATAAACATAAAGTACTCTCATTTTTACATCACAACTTCTCACACAAGAGGAGAGGTATGAAATTTTCACCCTAGAAGGGATATTGGCTGAAATTGTGAGGCAAACTCTTGTATAAGGATGATTTTTTTCATTTTGGATCAATCTTGGAAGCTTTTATGGTGATGTTGCATGGTATTTCATGAGTATTCTTGGTGCAAGTAGGTAAAATATGCGTTTTTTTATCATCTATTGAATGGTTTATGTATGGTTTTATTTTCTCATACAATATTGTGAAATTGCATAATATGCTTAATGCTTGAAGTAAGGAACTTAAATTGCTACTTTCTTACTTTCTATTTGCCAAGTTTTTCATTGAAATGATCTGGTAACTAGTGAAACCCTAGAGCCCTCGTTTCCTATAAATCTAAGGTTTTGACCTAGTTATATTTACCTAAGTTATTATCCCACAAGAAGCCTAAGGAGAGAAAGGTGCTAGGGCCTAGAATTGCCTACTCCCCAGTATCTTGTTTTCTCGAGGAAAATGCATAGGGGGACTTGAGTTACTACTTCTCCTATGCATTCCTCTTGGAATTTTGTGCACTGTAAAAATTGATTTGCAGCCTTAGAATAAGCCATCCACTTGACTCCATAAGCCCTAAAAGTCACTAGTTCTAGCCTATTTCTTATTGAAGGATTGATTAAACACTCAAACTCTCTTCCTTGAAGCTTTTGCTAACTTCTACTAACCCTAAACTAGATTAAATCATTAACTAACTTGTTGTTGTTGAAAATCATTTCTACAACCATACTAATTCATGCTAATTTGTTGCATTCACCTACATAGCTTGCACCTGGTTCACTCATAAATTGCTTGTGACAATTTCCAATCAATCTACTAGATAAATGCTAAGTTTACATGGTGTTTCCTTGCCATTTTGAGCACTAGAATTTGTTGTTGTTACAAAATATTTCTACAACCATCTAACTGCAACAAATTCTCTGCATAAGTGACATTAAATGCTATCTAGACATTGACAAATTTTCTTGCGACAATTAATTATCATTCAGCCTAGTTAAAGCTACATATTCTTGTGTTTTTCAAGCAATCTCAAGGCATATTTTTTGTGACTGTTACAAAATACTTATTGTTGTTGGAAACTATTGTACTGCTGCAATTTTATATCAGCTAGTCTATTTTTCAAGATTTCATTGTCTTATGAAGCATTAACATCATTTTGGTACTTGGAAAGTCCCCTGTTTCTATTTTGTTGTCTTGTTCTTGGCAGGTACACAATATTACTCTTTTACTTCACGTATATAAGACACAACGAACCTTTGAAATTGAGTGACCTGTGAGAGGGGGGAACTTTCTTGTACTTTTTCCTTAGCCTTCTCAAACCCTCAGTTCACTGGGGATGTATCCCTTGGGGTACATTGATATACTCCTACATAGAAAGGAGTTTCCTATTAAGGTGATAGTGATAGGTCATTCCCTACTACGTCATTGTTGTGTCTAATTGCTTTGGGAAAGTACAGATTGTGCGATAATAGTGAATTTCATGAGGAAATGACTTTCCCAATTTTCCTTGAAGGTTGTGATGAAGAAGATTATTCTAACTCAGGAAATGAACATGTTAATATGTTTGGTAGAAAGTACAATGTTGGAATGCATGATTGGATGGAATTTGCTGAACAAGGTAGTAATGCTAGTTGCATGAATAATGTTGTAGATAAGGCAACAAAAACAATTGGCCCTAAGCCTCCTACCCAACAAGTGTCAGAAATGGCTAAGTATAGAGTCATTACTTACGAAAGGAATGGAGAAATAAATCAAGATAGGCCTCAAGTGAAAATTCCTAAGGTATCTCCTTCCCCTCCTAAATCAAATGTGCATGCAAATTCAAAGTTAAATATTGATTTAGGGGGATGGCTCAATAATGTGAAACTGTTGGTTCATGTGTCAGAAATTATGAAGATCCCTTCTCAAAGGGAAAAATTTCTTAAGGCCATAGAAGATCCTCCCCATAACATTGTGGATAGACAACTAGTAGTAGCTTACCAGGACACACCAATAATTTTGCAGAAATGGGATAGGGGAAATGAAAAGAATCAACCTTTTTTCCTTTCTCTACTCATGAACAATCATCTCCTTAATAATTGAATGCTTGATTCATGAGCAAGCTCAAATGTTATGACTAAGAAGGTAATGGAACAATTGAAACTAAGGATATCAAGGCCTTACCATAACATTTGTTCCATGGACAGTAAAATCATTAAAGTTCATGGTTTGATTAAAAGTTTGCAAGTACATTTGGTTGTTTTCCTAGACATCATGATAGAAATGGATATAGTTGTAATAGATGTGCCCTATGCTCAGGGAATTTTTCTTTCAATAAAGACAACTGAAAACTTGGGGGGTAATCTACAAATGGACCTAACTTATGCCACCATCCCCACTCCAGATGGAACTACTTTTAAGCTAAATAGAGAATTGGAAAGAAGGTATCATGTTGAAGACCCAAGGAATCCTAGGAATGAGTTGAAGTATAAAGAGGATGATCTTGGAAATTATGCTATCTTGTCTAACTCTTTAGGACCTATAGAAGAAGAATTTAAAGAGGAAAGAGTTAATGAGATTTGGTATTTTAATTTTGATGGTGCTTTTTCTAGAGCTAGAAAGGGTGCTGGAATAGTCATTGAATATCCATCTAGTTAGGAATTTAAGTTTGGTTGATGCTACAAATAATGTGGCTGAATATGAAGCTTTGTTGCTTGGTTTGGATATTTTCAAGGACATGGGTGTCAAATGTTTAAACATAAAGGGAGATTAAGATTTAGTCTTACAACAAATTAAGAGTTAATTTGCTTTCAAATCTGAAAGGTTGAAAAAATATAGGAATGCAATATGGGACTCCATAGAAAGTCTAGATGCCTTAAATCTTATTGCAATTCCTACATAACATAATTCTACGATAGATGAACTAGTTGTAGCTGCTTCCACTCTTCAACTTTCCCATGATTTGGTTAAGGAGAATATTTCAGTGGAAGTCATTTTTAGGCCCTCAGTTCCAGATAATATGGATCATTGGAAAATATTTGATGATGATAAGCAGGTCATTAGATTCTTGAATCACATACAATAATTTTTTGAATTTCATGTCAATGAGAAAGAAGAGGGTTGTAATTACAAAAAGAATGATAATAAGGTTAATCCAGTTCCTAGGTGCCTTATTGCACAAGAAAGGTTGTTTGATAGGAAATATGGTCACAAACCAAAGGAAGGAACATGTATAAAACCAGGTGATCACTTTGAGGTCAACATAGGAACTAATAAATATCCTAGGATGGTGAAAGTGGGTAGAAACACTCCTATAGCGGAAAGAAAAGAAATTATCAAGTTGTTAAAAGAGTATAAAGATGTTTTGGCTTTCACTTATGATGAAATCAAGGTCTATAGGGAAGATGTGATTCAACATGTCATTCCTTTGAAGGAGGATACTAATCCCTTTAAACAAAATTTGAGGCAGATTAACCCCAAGTCATCTCCTTTGGTCCAAAAGGATTTACAGACAATGTTAGCAACAAGAATAATAGCCCAAACTAGACATTTGTCATCATGTTCAAACTTGGTTGTAGCTAGAAAGAAGAATGGTCAGATCAGATTATCTTTAGATTTCAGAAACTTGAACATTGCATGCACAAATGATAACTATCCCCTCCCTAAAATGGAAACATTGCTACAAAGGGTAACAGGATTAGGAATGATTTCAATGTTTGATGGGTTTTCAGGATATAATCAGATTGGGGTCAAGGAAGAAGATAGGCATAAAACTACTTTCACTACTCCATGGGGTACCTTTCAATATCTGAGAATACCTTTTGGCTTATCTAATGCTGGAGCTACTTTTCAAAGAGCTATGGATTATGCCTTTAGGGGATTAATTGGAAAGATCATTGAAATTTATCAGGATAATTTAATTATGTTTTCTAAGGATGGGAAGAGTCATGTTGGTCACTTGAAACATGTTTTTGAAAGATGCAAGGAGTTTGAAATTTATTTAAATCCTGTTAAGTCAGTTTTTGGGGTAACAGAAGGGAAACTCTTGGGCCACATAATTTCCAAAGATGGGGTCGATTTAGATCCAAAGAGAGTTGATGCCATTGAAAAAGTCCTCTTGCCTATATCTAAGAAATCTCTCCAATACTTCTTGGGACAAACCAATTTTGTCCATAGGTTCATTCCAAATTATGCAGAAATAGTAAATCCTATATATAAGCTGCTTAAGAAGGATGTTAAATTTGAATGGAATGATGAAAGTAAGAAGTATTTTCAAGAGCTTAAGACTGCCATATCTAAAGCTCCCATACTCATAAGTCCGTATTATTCTAAGGACTTTCATATTTTCTCCTTTGTGTATGAAGATGCCATTGTTGGTGTGTTACTCTAGAAAAATGACCAAGGCCATGATCAACCCATTTCTAACATGAGTAGGGCCTTGCAAAATGAAGAGTTAAAGTATCCCATGTTTGAAAAATATTCCTATTCTTTGGTGAAGTCCCTAAAACATTTCAGAGTATTCATTGGATATTCCAAAGTGATTGGGTATGTGCCTAGTTCAATAGTTAAAGATGTGTTGTCTTAGTTAGAGGAATTAGTTACAAGGGGTAGATGGATTGCTAAAATCCAAGAATATGATTTGGATATAAAACCCACCAAGTTGATCAAGGGACAAGGTATAACTAAGATGTTGACTGAAGGGAATGAAAGGGCCTTGGGTATGATTTGTGAAAATAATAATCAAGAGTTTTCCCCTAACTTATTGAAGCTTGAACATGTTGAGTGGTATGCATATATTATTTTCTACCTTAAGAATATCACATGTCTAAGACATCTAGTGGGTCATAAGAAAATGGATTTAAGGTTAAAATGATCTAAGTATGTTCTCACTAGAGATGTGTTAGTATGGAGGAGTCCTGATGGAATAAACCTTAGGTGTGTGGATGAAGTTGAAGCTAAGAAACTGGTGGATGAATTCCATGTTGGGTATTATGGTGGTCATTATGCAGCTAAAACAACTCACAAAATACTTAGAGCAAGATATTATTGGCCCACTATTGGAAGTAGGTTGAATCAGAAAGAAAGGTTATTTTTGGGAAGAAGGCATGCAAGAGGAAAGTGCCAGCTGGAAGGAAAAGAAACACACACGCATGTAGGGAAGACCTAACGATTCTAGGGTTAGGGTTTTTGTAATACATTGTAATGGATGGTGAGCCAAAAATATAAATATGTAGTACTGAGAAGGAGAGGAGGTTGCTCACACGAGAGAGGCTAATAGGGAGAGACGAAAGAGAGAGAGAGGGAATACTGTAAGGACTGTACGAATCCTTAATCTGGTGAGTGACTCAATCCCGAGGGTTATATCGCAGGCTAAGGAGCCTGATGTGATCTAGTCATCCTCACAGGGATAGAGGAGCCGCTGAGGGGAGGAAGAACCAAGAATATAAACACGTGCAACGTGATATCTTTCTGAACCATAATAAAATCCTAAGAGATAGATATTTGTGGATGTAGCCCGAGAGGGGGTGAACCACGGTAACACTGTGTTGTGGGATTGAATGAAGGTGTCTTTGTGTTTGATTAATTGATGAACATTGAATGAATGAAGTGATTAAGTAGATTTGGTATTTTAAATGCATATGTAGAATAAATATTATAACATGATGTTAAATAGACTAGATAAAGGTTGCCGCATACAAGTACATATATCTCTCAGTCCTAGGTTGTAAACACCTGAGTATTGTAGCCACCCATAAGAGCTATCTCGAGTGAGATTGCGCAGTGCACTTTGTGTATTGTGTTGCCTTCTGGGTAACTAGAGGGGCTGATAGTCTTAAGGGATTTTGTTGGGAAGATTATTGGTTATGAAATGTGGTCAATATGTAATGGTAAATGGATAAAGAGAAATAATATATAACCAATAAATTATTTTGTTGCCGGTTGATTGGAAGGAAATGGGATTGAGCACATGAGATCTGCAGAAGGCGTGTCAAAAGAATACCGAATTAGACAACAAAAAGGTGAGAGAATGAGCTGCTATAAGGGGATGTTGAGACTGTGGAATCCCACAAAGGAAGAGATCAAAATCTGGCTGAATATAAAGGAGCTAGAGTTTGCGCAGAAAGATAACAAAAACCCCAAGTTAACACTGCGCCAGTTTCTAGACAAGTACGTATTCACTGACTTACATGAAGTATTTTTTTGTGATTTCCCACACTTATTGTAGGAGTGGATATTGAGGTTGAAAGAAAACCACAAACAAATTGTATCCGACAGTTAGAGTGGAACTCAGTTCAGATCACACAGTTACAACATGTGAATAACAAATTCACCTGCGTAGTAGATTTTTGGCTCAACAGTATTGTAGCAGGCTTTATAACATAATTTGCAGTAGATACCGCAAAGTTGTATAACACAACAGAGAAAGAGTTTCTATGTGGCCCTCAAGGAAGGTATATTATATCATTGTATACTTCGATTAAGATATTGCTCTATAACAAATGTGTAATGACAATGGAGTCAGACAACTAAACTTCCCTGCGTGCATGGGGGAAGCACTGATAGAAAATGGAGAAATGGAAGGAGAAGGGGATAAAGGAAAGAAGGAGGAATCCTTGGACCCAATCATGATGGATGACGACCATATCAAGAGGATCATGGAGACAACTAGAAATACCTGCAGTGGAGTACCCTACCAATACAAGGTGAACACCAAGAAGAGAGTTGTAGCAGCGAGGGAAGGATTGGCAAGTGATGAAGAGGAGGTAGAGGATCTCTGGGTTGCCGAGAAGATTGAGAAAATCTCGCGCGCGACATATGAGAGGAAGACGAGAGGTCCAAGAGAAGGAATATAAGGCAACAATCCTATCCATATTAATGTCAGTGTGGAACCCATAAACCCATGTGCGACTAACACACCAGAGACAACACCACCATTTAGAAAATTGAATTTCAGGAGAAGCGAGACAACATGAAGTACATCTACACAAGGAAAAACAACTAGGGGATCTAGTTCATGAAGCATTAGTCAAGTATATACACCGCACAGAGGTAGTAGTTCAACATTCATGATAGAAGGACACAATCCCACCACCAGGTTACCAAAATTCAAAGGAGAAGCGTCAAAGGACCCAGAGAAGCACATGTTTATCTGTGAAAATATCTGGGAAGAAAACCAGATCACAAAAGATGACATTAAACTTGCACAACTAGCTATCATACTAAGGGATCGTGCACTAGATTGGTATATGAGTTTAGCCACAAACAGTCTGCCATGGAAAACCAGAATGATTGGGGATATCAAGAAGTTGCTGATAAATGAGTTTAAGAAGCCAAGTTCAGAGGAACAATACATGAATGAGATGATAGAAAATAGACAGAAACCAAGAGAATCTGTCTGGGATATTGACTAGAGATTCAAGTGACTGAAGGGAAAGATGAAATATGTCATGACAAATATGTAGCACATGCACCTGTTCATCAATTCACTATTCCCACTCTTGAAATATCTACTGCAACAAAAAAAGTTTCATACGCAGGCAGAGGCTCTACAGGAAGCCCTGCAACTGGAAGAAAACCAATATCAGAAGATGGATCTAGCCATCAAAGAGTTGAAGGAGGATCTGAATAACTTAACGTTCCAGCTAAACCATAAAAAATTAAGGACAAAAGAGAAGTTGTTTGGTGTACCACATGAAGGACAGAAGGACACCATAAGAACGAATGTACAACATTCACGCAATACATGGAAAGAGGAATGCTTAATCCGTTACCAATAGGAGGACTATGGTGAGAAATCTGTAAGAAACAGGGCCACAATCCATATCAGTGCCCAATGCTGTAGAAATACCAGATAGTCACAAAGAGTTCGTATTGCAACTTTTGCAAGTCAGTAGGCCATGATGACAAACACTGTAGAACCATGGATTTGATGAGAGAGAGGACATTAGTTTCATATACGGTGCAGGAAAAAATGATGATTGGGCAAGTTGGGCAAGCCACACCTCGGTTTAACCAAGTACTAGCCCCATACAACACTTTGCAGCAGCAGTATCATACTCCTCAATAACCATATAACACAATGCAACCCCACCACAATACTGCACGGTATAACCAAGAGTCTCAATATAACACACCGCAAGGGGATCAAGATGGTTATAGAGGTGGAGGAAGAGAAAGAGGAGGCTTTGGAAGAGGTAGAGGACCAATGGTATGTCACAAATGTAAAAAACTAGGACACTATGCAAGAGAATGTCCACTTCCACCAATGACTTGTATGTATTGTCGCGCATCGGATCATGACACGGAAGAATGTCCTACATTATTAGGGAATATCTAGGAACAAAGGAATCATAATAATCAGAATGTTCAATGGATTTCAGCAGAAGCGAGGGATGAAGGAAGAAACATCAACATAGTTACACGCGGAGGAGCTAAATAGGAAACGATGCAGTGCGACAAGAGCTAGTACAACACCAATGGGTGAAGAAGAATGCCAAACCAATGAAGTAGTTTGATGCGTAGAACGAGAAGGAGATATTTAAGAAAGCCAGCCAAAAAATTATGAAGCCTGACATTGAGTCGACCTTAATCACGCAACATAGTAAGGAAGTACCAGAGTACGATATGCCTCCATTGTTGGATCATACCAAATAAATGCAGCCCCTGGGACAAGTAAGTACAATCAAAGGATTTTTGCAATCATGTGTAAAATTATTAAACAATCCATCCTCTATCAAAATATTACAAAATATGCTAGAAATATGTGGCGTAGAGATAGAAGGAAAGCTAGAACAGAAAACAGTCAATCACCTACATACAAGTAGAAGAACAAGTAGGGAGTTTAGGATGAACGCCAACATTGGAGAGTTAAACATGAGTGATATCATACTGGATCTAAGATCCTAAGTCAATGTATTACGCAAAAAGACATGGCAATGTATGGGAGATCCTGCATTAGGATATTCACCCGTTCATTCAAAACTGACAAATCAACACACAGTTCTACCAATTGGGAGACTAAAAGGAGTGACATTATACCTGGATGGAGTGTGCACTAAAGATGACTTCAAAGTCATAGAGATAGTGGACGAAACAACACCTTACCCAACATTGCTTGTCTTGTATTGGTAATTTGATAACCAGTCCATAATCAACTTAAAGACATGGAAACCGACCTTCGATTTAGGAGAATACATGGTCATTGCACCATTAGACTCATTGAAAGGGGAAAGGTTTGTAGAGCCTGTTAGCACAATATTGGTTTATGCCTCAACTTTGCATAAGTGGCGCTACCTACAGGCGCTACCTAATATTTCACAGAGAATAAAATCTACATTTCATTATTCATTTTGGTAAATGAATACAATTGTTATGGGATTTTTATTTATTTTGGGGAAAATTGAAATTATATTGAGTTATTCCCAATCTCCAAGTTTTCAAAAATCAAAGCACTCGCGGATTTACTCTACCGAATTGCATGCAAAAACACATTCAGGCGCTACCTACAGGCGTTGTGTAATATTTTGGCAGAGGCTAAATTGTGTAGAGTTATTCTGCCAATTTTGAGTCACTAATTTAAAACTTGGTTTATGAGCAGTTGAGAATGTATTTTTGAAAACTGGAGGAGGTTTTTGTTCATAACATTCCAAATAACAAAAACCTCTCTCAATTTTTCAAAATTTATTTTATTTTGAGAGATATTGGATATAGAAGTGGCGCTACATACCCTGCATAGTGGCGTTGTGTACTCTGCACAACGACGCTGCCTATTTTCCTGTAGCGGTCACGGTTTTGATATTCGCCTTGTTGGGAGGTTTCCACATGTCAAGGAGAGTTTGAATGGATTCTCAAGGATCATTTAGATATCAAGGGACACCTGCACCTAAGATTTATCTCTAGCAAAGGCCTCATGCATGAGGTGGAAATAATTTATTAATGACTTTTAACAAATTCCTGAAAATCAATAGTTTGTTGGATTTTTGTCTCTTTGATTGTTGCCACCTATCTCCTAGGCTTAGAATCTGATGGAGGAGATGGGATTCGACATGCTAAGGTTATTTGGATGCTATTTTCTATTGAAGGAAGGATATATTTCTTGGATAGTGGTGGGATTCATGAGCAAGATAGATGAGAGAGCTGTAGGAGGCACTTTGCCTGTGATCATTGTAACCCTGAGGGGATTTTTTTTGTTGTAAACATTTATGTTATTGAAGGTTCATGATATATGTGTTATCAGATTGTATCTCTTGTTTTCTTTCCCAATTTGTCTTCTTACTTGAATGAATTGTACACGTCGAGGATCATGGTTTCCTTTGATCAATGGATTCTTGAGCATCTAAGGATCTGATGTATTTTGCCTATTAGTCACTGTTTATATTCAAGTACCTTGAATTCATTTATGCAGAGAGGATCTCTGCCTTATGGATGTTCTTATTTGTGTTATATTCTTCTTCCTCTATTCAATAAACCTTTATCTGATATACGTATTGATTGCATTTAATGAGCAGGGTGTTTGCTTGACTCCATAGCCCAATGGTCCATCATTGATTTACAACAACTTCCTGTCCTTCCCCTTCCTTGTTTTCTTTTTCTTAACCCACAAAACCAATCAAGCATTTTTATTTCTATGTTACCAAGCTTACTCTCATTTTTAGTCTGGGAGTGACTCTTGGAGTTCTAACATAAATGGTGTCGTTGCTGGGGATGGATTTGAGAAGATTGAAAAGCTCCCTGGGTAGAACAACATTGCACAACTCCAGCTTTAGATGGTGAATGAATTTGGACACCTTCAAGACTGCAAATTCACCATGGCGACTCCATTTTTCAGAATCTGTTGGTGACTCCACTAGAATGAGACCAATTAAATGGCTATGAAGGCTATCCTGGCCAGGAGGTTTGCCCCACTCAATTTCTTAGCTATAGAGGATTATCCACATCTTGTGCCTCTTATTGATGAATGGCAAGATCTGCTGCCCATATTTTATGAAGGTAAGGATGACAACCCTATTGAGCATGTTCATGAATTTCATGCTTTGATGCAACATCTTGACATCCATCATGAAGATATATTGATGAAAATGTTCATGTATTCATTGGATGGGGATGCATGTAAATGGTATTTCTCATTACCCTCTTCCATCATTTCATCCTTGAAGGATTTCCACAGAGTATTCAATGAACACTGCAAAAGTTTTTATCCCTCTGAAAGTATTTGTCATAACTGTTGTGAGGGATATGTAGAATGTGCTCAAGATTTGTTAGATTGCTCTGCTGATTATAAAGATGAAAATTATTTTAATCACTATCCAAATGAAGATAGGAATGAACCTCTTTCTCTTTCTTATTCTCAAGAAGAAAGTCTTCCATATATCAGTCATGATTGTACTAATGATTGCGATGGATTCATTTTCATTATATCATGTACCTTATGCATCTTATGTCTCCGATTCGAAAGAAGAACCGATTGTAGAAGAGGATCTTTCTCTTTTCCTGCAAAAGGTTTCCCATGATATCTTTTCACCTAAGATTGAAGAGAGAGATCATGGGATTGTTCATTTTTTTGTGCAAGACCAAGGAGAATTGGGCTCACCTATCTTTGATGAATACTCTGATGAAGAAGAGCAGATCCATTTTTCTGATTTGAGGAGTAGTCAACCGAGTTATGAAAATTATGAATTTGATTATGATGGAGAACAGTATTTTGAAGAAACCAGCTATCAGGAAACCGCTGAAGACATTCAATAGTCATCTCTACAAATCAATGATCCTGCATGCGCTATATTTGAACCTGGATCTGGAGACAACAACAAACAATCTATCATTAGTAGTAAAGTAAGTTTGCAGCCATGTTCAGATTTGTAGGCAATTGGAGGTGGAAACCATTCTCAGGAAAAATATGTGCATATACTTTTCCATCTTCAGCTGAAACAAAAACAAGAGGTATTTGTTTACAACTTTATTGATCCATTTTCTAATTATCTGGAGTCTTTGAGCAGCTTGAATGTCAGAGAACTTTTGTCAAACGAAGGATGGTTGTTCTTCTATTTTGAAATGCATTTCTGTAATCTTCGGGTTCCTGCATTCATCTTTTCCCGATAAAGTTATTCACCAGTGAGTCAGATATTTGTATGACTTCATTGGAAGCATGATCTTACTTAACCAAGAAGTATCATACTTGATTAGAGTAGGAGTAGGAATAAATAAGCTCTTTTTTGAGCATTTCCTTTTTGTCAATTTTTAGCATTTGTTTTCAGCATACAATCATATCAATTTCAAATAAGGAATAGAGGTGCTTTCAAGTACATAGGCTTTTTGGGATAGATTTAAAGATGGACAAGGCACATGTCTACAAGGTCTTGGAAGTGCGCAGGGAACATGCCATCCCCTATGGAGCCTATGTTAGCACAAGATTGGTTTATGCCTCAGCATTGCATAAGTGGTGCTACCTACAGGCGCTACCTAATATTTCACAGAGAACATAATTTGCATTTCATTATTCATTTTGGCAAATGAATACAATTGTTATGGGATTTTTATTTATTTTGGGGAAAATTGAAATTATATTGAGTTATTCCCAATATCCAAGTTTTCAAAGATCAAAGCACCCACGGATTTATGCTACTGAATTGCATGCATAAACACAGTTGTGCGCTACCTACAAGTGCTGCATAATATTCTAGAAGAGGCTAAATTGTCCAGAGTTATTCTGCCAGTTTTGAGTCACTAATTTAAAACTTGGGTTATGAGCAGTTGAGAATGTATTTTTGAAAACTGGAGGATTTTTTTGTTCATAACATTCCAAATAAAAAAAACCTCTCTCAGTTTTTCAAAATGTGTTTTGGTTTGAGAGATATTGGATATAGAAGTGGTGCTGCATACTCTGCATAGTGGCGCTGCGTACTCTGCACAACGACGCTGACTATTTTCCTGTAGCGGTCATGGTTTTGATATAAGCCTTGTTGGGGGGTTGCCACATGTCAAGGAGAGTTCGAATGGATTCTCAAGGATCAGTTAGATATCAAGGGGCACCTACACCTAAGATTTATCTCTAGCAAAGGCCTCATGCATGAGGTGGAAACAATTTATTAATGACTTCCAACAAATTCCTGAAAAATCAACAGTTTGTTGGATTTTTATCTCTTTGATTGTTGCCACCTATATCCTAGGCTTAGAATCCAATGGAGGAGATGGGATTCGACCTCCTAAGGTTATTGGGATGCTATTTTCTATTTAAGGAAGGAGAGATCTCTTGGAGAGTGGTGGGATTCATGAGAAACAGAGATGAGAGAGTTGTAGGAGGCACTTTGCCTATGATCATTGTAACCCTGAGGGGCTTTTGTTTTTGTAAACATTTCTGTTATTGAAGGTTCATGATATATTTGTTATCAAATTGTATATCCTGTTTTCTTTCCCAATTTGTCTTCTTACTTGAATGAATTGTACACCTTGAGGATCATGGTTTCCTTTGATTAATGGATTCTTGAGCATCTGAGGATCTGATGTATTTTGCCTATTAGTCACTATTTATATTCAATTACCTTGAATTCATTTATGCAGAGAGGATCTCTGCCTTATGGATGTTCTTCTTTGTGTTATGTTTTTCTTCCTCTATTTAATAAACCTTTATCTGATATGCATATTGATTTCATTTAATGAGTAGGGTGTTTGCTTGACTCCATAGCCCAATGGTCCATCATTGATTTACAACAACTTACTGTCCTTCCCCTTCCTTGCTTTCTTTTTCTTAATCCACAAAATCAATCAAGCATTTTTATTTCTATGTTACCAATCTTACTCTCATTTGTAGTCTGGGAGTGACTCTTGGAATGCTAACAAAGATTACTTGCTTGGACTTGGAGGAAATTATCCAGTTGTACAGAACAATTTCACGAGATGAGGATTATGTAAACCCAACTGCAGATGGGATAATCATTTGGCAGAGCATTACCTTATGTGCATCAAACTCAGATACAGGTTTAGAAAACTGGCAATAGAGGCTACACGAATTTTCCACAAGAAGATGTGCATGAATATACCACACATTAAGGTGGGTTGGGACATAAATCATAGAACCTCAAAGTTTCCATGGAATCAATGACTTGGAATAATTCCTAATGAGATATGAGGAGGAAGTATCAGATAGCCAGAGATTGTTAGCTCTCGACATTGCACTCGAGGCCACACCTGCAAGATGGTGGGGCACACACAAAGAAAAAATCATGGACTGGTACCAATGTAAGAGGTTACTATGCATTAGGTTTAGCGTAGAAAAAAGAAGAAACCAACAACAGAAATATGATGGACAGGGGGTACCAGGAGAAGAATTGGAGAAGTGCAGAGAGATGTGGAAAATAAAACCTCCAGAGGAATGGCCCCATCATTTTGTACACACATTAGAGGGCATCCCATCAAACTGGTATACAGACCAAGAACTGCGTAGAGGAACTATAAGATGGATAGTACTACAAGAGAAATTTACAGTCACTTTCTCATTTGAATATGAGAACCCCAACATAGATGCATCCCTTAAACAAATAAGATGGGTGATATTCATTAAGGAACCATAAGTTGAACTCATAACAAAAGAACAACAACATAATAGAAAAACAGTGAAATAACTGTTGTCATGTTATCATGTGCAGGAAGAAGTACTAGATGAAGACGATCTGTGTGATATTCATATTGGGGAAGTTGAAGGTAAAATATAAGTGGAAGGTCCACCTCTAGAATCATAATTAATTACTGCGACAATCAAGGTGAAGCAAGTCAACATTGGGATAGTTGAGAATCCTAAAATGGCCAGCATTGGAGACTACTAGGATGAGAAAATAATGGAAAGCATAACAGAGTTACTGCCTGAGTACAATGACCTGTTTCCCACAATGTTCACATAAATGAAGGGCATAGCAGGAGATCTAGGTGAAATGAAGATATCATTCAGAGCTGAGACAAGACCGATCAGACATCGACCATACAGACTAAATCCGATATATAAGAAAAAAGTCAAATATGATATCGATAGGATGCTAGAGGTGGGAATCATAGAACCTGTGGAAGAATCATAATGGATAATCCTGATGGTAGTTCAGGGGAAAAAATAAGGCGAGATAATGTTAAGCCCTAATATTGGCTCATTACCCTTTAATTGGGGCATAATAGATTAGTAATGCTATTTTATTTATGTCGGCTTTAGGCCATTAGTTGTAATTTAGATTAGTAATGTTATTTTATTTATGTCG
>SNQJ01S0010863.1:263439-286800 GCA_010110895.2 Picea sitchensis | reverse complement strand
GGGACCCATTCTTTATTTTCACCATAGTGATGTTCAGGGGGGGTGTTGGAGTTACTTCACACACACCTAGGATTTATTTTTCCTAAGGTTATTCCTTGTTTATTAGTCATAATTAGTCATTATCCAGTCTCCTATATTTTAGAGGAGAATATTCCACCTAGAGAATATTCTCTTTCAATTGACACTTCAGTTTGACTAGTTGAGTTGAGTTTAGATGTTGCATTGGTTTTGTCACCATGCAACATTCAGATCATCACCAAATCACTACTCTTTGTTCAATCAGTTAACTGAAGACTAGTTGACTAGTTAACTCAGCGAGGTGGCAGTTCACTCCCGTAACTGCTTGGGAGACTAGACTAGGTGGCAGTTTACTCTTGTAACTGTTGATGTGTGTCTAGATCAATCTAGACCACCACTATGGCTCATTAGTTACTCATTTATCCTATATATATTGTAAATTATTCACTCTTTGAGTGTGGAATACGGTTAATGAGAATTCTTCCATTCTTTCTATCTTGCTTCTTCTTTCTCAATTTCTCTCTACAAATGTGTGTAGTATTTTCTAGCTAGATCTATTATGTGTAGGTTCAACACATTTACAAGTACAAGATAGGATAAATCAATTGATGATCATGGAGGAAGATAGGATTCTAGCAGGGTTCCACCAAGAAGTCCATAAAGAAAGGGACAAATCTTGGCATGACAGACATATCAAGAGGAAAAATTTCAAGGAAGGAGACTTAGTATTGGTGTATGACAGTAAATCCCTTTAACATCCAGGAAAAATCAGGATGCACTGGTTAAGACCATATGAAGTAAAAACTATCACAGATGGGGGAGTTTTATAGTTGAAGGATTTAGGAGGCACAGAACTCAGAGGGATGATCAATGGGAGCCGACTGAAGCTGTATAGGGACATTCGACCCCTTAGCACTTAAAAAAAAATAAAAATGTCACGCCGTGCTGGACAATAAAAGATAACAACATAAGTGTATTGTGATGAAAAGAGAATGAGCATGCACACTCGATAGTGCTATCCTAACAGATACAAGGCCAACGATCATTACAAATTGGAAATAATGGGAAAGGTGTATACGACAAAATAAGCGCCAACTAATGGTGTCTATCAAAATTGAATGTAATAAATGACTGACGGGATGCCGCATTAATCACGCCAACTGGCGATGGCAAGGGAAATCAATGGCAAGTACATGGGAACTGACGTTTCAATTAAAACACAATTGTTGTAACGTCTATGAAAAGCTTCACACAACCCCGATACAAAGCAAGCACACAAGAGAAGGAAGGTTATTGGGAAATCAGGAAAGGAACAGAGCGATAGAGCATATGAAGAAGGGAGTTAAGGTTGTAGAGGTTGTAGAGACCACTAAGCTCGGCAAATGACAACTTTACCACCATGGCACCACCCAAACAGGGAGAACCAAGCCAAATTGCCAAACAACCTTGAAGCAGCACCAGAGCACCATCACAACCATAGGGAAGTGAACAACAACCATCTTAGCCTCCAGAAGTCATCAATGTGGACAGAATCACGTCACCTGATACAACACCAACAATCCCCACAAACATTATGGAGGAAACCCATCAAACAACACTAGCGGGCATGGACCTGGATGTGTTAGAACATGGACAGGGCCAACAAGCTTAGGACACAGGCAACAAAGTGCACCCCGAAAACCCTGAAGAATCCCTAAGAGTCAACGGGACAACCCAAAATAGGGCAGAAATGACCGTGCTAGAAAGATCACAGACAACCATGCCATAACAACCACAGGAGGGAACAATGGAAGATGTCACTAGCTGACCATATGAGTATGCAGAAGAATGGACAATGGAGGCTGTAAGTTCGAGCTAGCCACCACAACGAAAGGGAAAGAAAATGGTACCAAGGTCACTGCATAAGAAACCCACCGCAACCATTGTCTTTCCCCACATTCCGGAAGGGGTACATATAACAAAAACTTTGTTAGGTCATGTGGAGAAATTGAGGTACTTAGACCATGACGTGATGGACACAAACAAGTTCCTAGAGTTCGCCAAGAAAGTCTACCTACAAATTGTGGGTATAGGACCCTTTGGCGAACCAATTAATCAACTAGTCCAGTGGGAAGCAGGACTAGATAAAAACAAGATTCTAGGCCTTTTGGAACTACCACACTTTGGGAGGGGCCAGTTTGAAAACAATTGCGTCAAGCAGCTGATGACAGTCACACACTGTGGATACTTGTGGTTGGAACAACTTGTCTCAATAGATGTAGAGCTCATCACATACATCACAGGGCTGCCATCATGGGGTGAGGATCCTACGCAATTCCTTGAGGAAAAAATGAAGGAGAAATCATTGGATGAGGAAATGAAGAAGAAATATGGCACCGAAATGGGGTTGCGCGGAATCATCATCAAGTGTATTAGTGACATAGCGACAAGAATGGACACAAAAAATATGGCATGCAAATTACTCAGGAAATGTCACAAGGACAAAGTCCTACTGGGGTTGTTGTGGCTGCAGCATAGTGTGCAGAGGGCACCACACTTAGCTGGGCCCCTTATTTGTTGAATCTGTTCCTAGACGACTATAAGAATGCGCAGGATCTGGGGACATAATTTCATGATTCATGGCTACTCATCTTGATAGACTTGATCAGATGTAAGGAGATGAAGTATTCATTTTTTTCCGCTAGACCCAATCCCTGCCATAGAGCACGATACTTATCGCTAGGGTCTGCTTCAGACTCCAAGAACCGAAAGACGAATGCAACCGTATTTGAAGGCTATCTCAATGACATACAGGAAAAAATCACTAACACTTGAAGGGTGACACCGGAAGAAATCACACAATATCAGGGCATACCCAACTTCAAAGCCACTAGACATGTGATGTGGATCCAGGTGTGAAAATATCCTGACAATCAATGGCTACAACTACACTACTACATCAATAAGGCAGACATAAAGATGATGATTAAGGATTGGGAAGATGACTGGAGGATTCCAATCCTCATTTGAAAAACACCCACAAAGATAGAGGAGGAGGAGGTAAGACAGGAACACACACATGCTGAGGAGATAACAATGCCCAAGAAACCAAGGACATGTCAGAACAAGGCACAACATAAAAAAAGGGGGACATCCAAGATAGGTGCCCAGGCTGGAATGAATAACAACACACAAGTGCCACAGGTACAATAGAAATAGGCTGATACAACACAGGGAATTACATCAAGTGATACTCTACAGGAGCAAGGCCAGAATAAAAGGCGAGTCATCCAGATGGGGGTGCATGCAAGAAGGCAAAGGAACACATAAAGCACCTAGAATACATGATCACCAAGGACAATGCAGACATGGTGGCCCAAATGATCTAGGATCTCATAGTTGAGGATTTCGAGAATGTTGTGCACCAAAGGGACATAATTGAGGAAGATATGGAACACATATGGCATCTCATCAAACAACTCGGAGAAGTGCAGGCAGCCGACAACAACATAGGGACAGTCCCATCAAAATCACAGATAGGAGGTGAAGCTGGATCAAGCGAGCAAGACAAGATCGGTACGACAACACAGCCGAGCTCGACATTTCACATCACACCCAGCATGCTGCGCATGGATGAAATCATGGGGAAGACACCCTAAAGGACTTGGCTCAAATACAGTTGGTATTGACGTGAATACCAACCAAGGCCTTTGATTCGAATTATTTTCGACACGAAATGAGAGCGGAGATATAACACAGAAATATTCAGAGATGTTACAAGAGAGACAACAATATAATAGAGATATAGAGAAAATATAACAAGAGTCACAGATATACAGTAATACACGATTTCTATTAATGAAATGAATGTACAGAGACTGTAAAAGTATAGAGTGAAAGACTCGCTAGAATGGTGGCAGCTTATCTCTGAGAAGAGATGTGACGGCTACACGCATTCGCAAGAAGATAATTATTACAATGGGGCTCTAAGGGCCTTTTTAACATAAGTAAAATCCAAAACCCTAACCCCAGAAGATGAAAATCCAAAAGGTTTGTGGGCCCCGATGGGGGTAGTTGATACGTCAACTTCCCAGGGGTGTAACTTTTGCATACGATCTCCGTTTCGGGTGCTCAATAGCTCGTTGGAAAGATCTATCCAAGAACTACAACTTTTGGGTGAGAAACATGATCTATGATCCATGTTGCTCCCCATTTTCTCAAAAAACATCATTTAGGGCCTCAAAATGGCCCCGGAAGTTAAAAAGTGCTAAAAATAATAAGTTACCAAAATTGCCAGAAACATGTTTTGGGCCAGTTGGAGAAGGTGGGTGGCCACCGATATCCACCTAGATCAATCCTCCCTCCTTAGGAAGAAATGGTCTCCATTGCATTGAGTTCCCGGGGGAGAGGGGAAAGCGATTGCTAAATCTGAATCTTGGTGAGTTGCTTGCCTTTTTGGAACTGTCGCACTGCTTGGTTTGTTGAAGGTCAACACGAACCTGTGGCTGGAAGGGTTGGAACTTTTTAACCAGTTTGGATACATGAGATGACTGTGTGCAGAAGGGATCTTTGTGCTTTGCTGCAACCTTGTCGACCTGCTTCTGGTGGATAGAAGGTTCTTGGGATGAGGTTGTAGTGGTTGCAATATCCTTTTGTTCCCCTTTTGAACAGATTGTGGAGAAGATGAATTTTGTAGTATGAGATACTACTTTGCAGCATTGTTTAGGTGGGGCAGTAGTTGGAACTACCTCTGGTATCTTGTAGAGATGACCCCCCAGAGTAATAATGACACTATGGGGTCGAGACTCATAGATAGCATGGCATTTCCACATATATGGCTGGCCCAAGAGAAAATCACATACATCCAGTGGGGAAACATCACATAATACCTCATCCTTGAAGGGTTGGATGCCATATGAAAATCGACACTACTGGCTAACACGAAGATGTCATCCTTGGCGAAGCCACCCGATGCTGTATGGTTGTGGGTGTGGTGTTGTCGACAATCCCAACTGTTTGACGACCTCTGCTGAGATGAGGTTCTTCTGGCTTCCGCTATCAACAATAAAATTCAGCAGGGTCCCCTTCACCCACATCTGTGAATGAAAAAGGCGCTCCCCCTCTTCTGAATCTGTTGGTTCTTATGGTTGAATTGTTGTGGCCGCGACAATAGCAGTGGGGTCTGCGTCGATGATCTATCTTTTACCAGTATTTTTAGAATCAGATTCAGAATTAGTTTTTGGATCCTTATCTTTGATCTCAGCCACCAATGACTATTTTGAGCAACATTCATCGATGTTGTGCCAGGGGCTTTTGTGGAAATCGCACCATTTTCCGGTGTCCTTCTTTGTCTTCTTGTGACCCTTCTTTTCCTGTGGCTTGGACTGGTTTTCGAGAGACTGTTTGTTAGGACTGTCTTTGTTATACTTTGGTTGTTGTGGATTTGCAGACCCAAACTCCCATCTGTTCTGGTGCTTAAATTTCTGCTCGATTTTAACAGCATATTGATAGACAACACCGAGTGATGAGATGTCCAAAAACTCCATTTCAGTTTGGATGTATCTGTGTAGAGCCCCACAGTATTTCATAACAAAATGTCACTCGGAGTCTTTGATACCCAGCTTGGTGTGCAAGGTATGGAAGCTATTGGTGAACTCCAGAACTGATTGGCCCCTCTTGTCGCAGTGTGGTCCATCTCATGTACTGGTCCTCATAGTTTCCAACAGGGTAATATTGTTCCTTTACCGCATCCAAAAAAAAATCCCAAGTGGGCTCGGCCCCATATATTCCAGACTCCTCTGTGGAACTCTGCTCCTAGTAATTTTCCCACTAATGTTTGACATGGGGGAGAGCCTTAAGGAGTGTGAATGTGATCTTTTCTTTGTCTGAAAAATTATGAACAGAGAAATAACCTTCTAGCAGATTTAACCATTTATCTAGGGCATCTGCATCTATTTGACCTTCAAATATAGGAATATCAAAATTAACCTGTACCTTGAAAGGCAAGGTGCCTCCAAAGTGGTCGCTTGATGAAGATGCGCCTGATGCTATCGGCAGGCGTTGAAGGATGTGGGAAAAATTCTCCATCATTTTGTCCCTTTGTCGCGTGAGAGCTTGCTCAAGCAACAGACTAATAGGATTGTTTTCTCCGTCTTTTTTATTTTCTTCCGCCATTGAGGGTTTCTTGGGTGTGCGAGAGCGATTTTCCTCAAGAGAGACAAGATCGAGACCCAACTTGCTATACTCAAACCTCGCCGGGGACATGTACTGAAAACGATCAAGAGTAGCCTGCTCTGATACCACTGATCCAAATTATTTTCGGCACGAAATGAGAGCGGAGATATAACACAAAAATATTCAGAGATTTTGCAAGAGAGACAACAATATAACAGAGATATAGAGGAAATATAACAAGAGTCACAGATATACAGTAATACATGATTTCTATTAATGAAATAAATGTACAGAGACTGTAAAAGTACAGAGTGAAAGACTCGCTAGAATGGTGGCAACTTATCTCTAAGAAGAGATGTGACGACTACTCACATTCGCAAGAAGATGATTATTACAATGGGGCTCTAAGGGCCTTTTTAACATAAGTAAAATCCAAAACCCTAACCCCAGAAGATGAAAAGCCAAAAGGTTTTTGGGCCCCGATGGGGGTAGTTGATACGTCAACTTCCCAGGGGCGTAACTTTTGCATACGATCTCCGTTTGGGGTGCTCAATAGCTCGTTGGAAAGATCTATCCGTGAACTACAAATTTGGGTGAGAAACATGATCTACGAACAATGTTGCTCCCCTTTTTCTCAAAAAACATCGTTCAGGGCCTCAAAATGGCCCCATAAGTTAAAAAGTGCTAAAAATAATAAATTACCAAAATTGCCAGAAACATGTTTTGGGCCAGTTGGAGAAGGTGGGTGGCCACCGATATCCACCTGTATCATCCTTGTACAAACTGTAAGTCAGCGTCACACAAAAGGTACAATCTCACGCATGCATAGATGCAACGAAATTGTAGCAGGAAATGGAAAATTAGGACGAGATGGAATTGGTCCTCAAGAAGGATAAACTCGAGACCAAAGATGCAAAGGACCGTGCAAATAGGATAGAGAAGAAATTGGCCATAGCATATGAGAAAATCCCAAGGAATGCGCAGATGAACGAACTCACAACGACACAAAATATTTATCATATTGTGCAGACAATCAATCAATACCAACATGAGATCAAGCACCTTCGGGAGCAACTCACACCTACCACTCCACCAGAGGTGAAGGAGAAAATGAAGCATGAGGCAGAAACACAGATAAAGGAGATAGAGAGACAAGTCCATGCAACTACTGACTTGTTTGACAAAGAATCACAACTATGGATGAAGCTGGAAGAGGATCAACAAGTCCAGCAGTGGGACCATGAAGGAGAACGGATAAGCATAGCTATCCAGGACCTCAAGCAGAGGTGAAGACAATGCCAATCAAAGAGTGCACCAAAGGAGCGTAGGATATGAAGAAACTGCAGGTATAAATCATAGTTGCATAGACACAGAAAAAGGAGCGCCAGGGTCAAATGGAACTGCTCCAGGAGCGAGAAGCAGAGGTCATTGCACAAGCGGAGGAAGCCAAAACAAATATGGCACAAACCTAGCCAAAGTGTGCAAGGATGGTCAGCGATGAGATTGCAGTGCAGGTATTGGATGCACTCAAGGAGAAGACAACATAGGCCCAAACACAAGCAAAGGAGCTCAACGAGAAGTTCCAAGTGATCACAAGAGAGATCAACAAAGCACACCAGGGTTAGGTAGCTCAGGATGAGCCACATGTTAGTATTGGGGGCCTGTTGGAAGTAGGATGAATTAGAAAGAAAGTCTATTTTTTGGAAGAAAGGCATGCAAGAGGAAAGCAAAAACTGGAAGGAAAATCAGCATGCACGCATAAAGGGAAGACCTAATGACGCTAGGGTTAGGGTTTTTTTAATACATTGTAATGGCTAGTGAGACGAAAATATAAATAGGTAGTACTGATATGGAAAGGAGGCTTCTCATATGAGAGAGGCTAATAGAGAGAGAGAGAGAGAGAGAGAGAGAGAGAGAGAGAGAGAGTAAATACTGTAAGGACTGTATGAATCCTTAAGTTGGTGAGAGAAGGAAGGAGTGAGCGACTCAATCCCGAGGGTTAGATTGCAGGTTGAGAAGACTGGTGTGATCTAGTTAGCCTCACAGGGATTGAGGAGTTGTTGAGGGGAGGAATAACCAAGAATGTAAACACGTGCGACATGATATCTTTCCGAACCATAATAAAAGCCTAAGAGCCAAATCTTTGTGAACGTAGCCCAGGATGGGGTGAACCACAATAACACTGTGTTGTGGGATTGGATGAAGGTGTCTTTGTGTCTGATTAATTGATGAACATTGAATGAATGAAGTGATTAAGTAGATCTGATATTTTACATGCATACGTAGAATAAATGTTATAACAAGATGTTAAATAAACTAGATAAAGGTTGCAACATACAAGTACAGATATCGCTTAGTCCCAGGTTGAAAACAACTGAGTATTGTAGCCACCCATAAGAGATATCTCGGGTGAGACTGTGTAGTGCACTCTGTGTATTGTGTTTCCTTCTAGGTAACCAGAGGGGCTGATAGTCTTAAGGAATTTTGTTGGGAAGCTTCTTGGTTATGAACCAGGGTCAATATGTAGTGGTAAATGGTTAAAGAGAAAGACTATATAACCAACACCCACCATCTTTTCAGACGTACATCAATTTGTGAGAAAATGTGAGCCTTGCCATATTTTCAGTGGGAAACATAAGTTATCCTCCCTCCCTTTGCAACTAGTAGTGGTTGAAGCATCTTTTCAACAATGGGGTTTAGAATTCATAGGAAAGTTCAAAGATAATTCAAGTAATGATTATTCATGGGTCATAACAACTACAAATTACTTTACCAAATGGGTTGAAGCCATTCCCACTAAGTCAACAACTGAAAAGTTTGTCATGGACTTCCTTGAAGACAGGATCATAACTATATTTGGTGTGCCTTCAAAGATAATAACAAATAATGCTAAAGCTTTTTTTTCATCAAAAATTTCCTCTTTCTGTTTTAAATATGGTATTATCTTATCACATGCATTAGATTATTATCCCAAAGGAAATGGTCAAGCTGAGTCAAGTAATAAAAAATTAATGACCATAGTCAATAAAATTGTTGGGGAAAGCAAAAGGTCTTGGGATAGTAAGATAAACTATGCATTATGGGAAGATATAATAACTAAGAAGGAAACAACAGGGAAAATTCCTTTTGAGTTGGTTTATGGTTTGGAGGATAGGTTTCCAGTACACCTTAGACTTCCAACTTATGGTTTGGTTTAGGATTTTTCCATAGAACAAGATGCAGTTCAAAAGAGGGTTGATCAGATAATAGAATTAGATGAGAGAAGAAGAAGGGCTTATGATCAGAATTGCAAAAATCAGAGTAAGGTTAAAAAGGATTTTGATAAGTCAGCTAGGTAGAGGGATTTCATAGTTGGGGATACAGTACTATTATGGGATAAAGGAAAAGAGAAACCAGGAACGCGTGGAAAGTTTGTCAGCTTATCGTTGGGTCCATATGTGATTCGGGAAATAGAAAGTCCAAATTCTTTCCACCTCAGGAATTTGGACAGTGATCCCATAAACATTCCAAGGAATAAGAAACAACTCAAATTATTTTTCAGATGATGGGCAACTTGGTGTCCAAAAGGGCACCCTTTTGTAACATATTTCTAAACTTTCTCCTTTTCTTTTAGTATTGTATTATTTCATTTTATGTATATGTTTCATTGTACATTATTTTTCTTATGTAATTATTGTCTAAAGTCATTTTATTTCTGTGATTATTGTGTATATCATTTTATTTATTGATTATGGTTCTTATACATATATTTATGTTGGATATTGGTGAGAAATCGGTTATGTAGATTCTGAAGTTCTCGTATGCTCTCCTTTCAAAAGATTGAACACACGTCCCCATGTGGAGCCAAATGTTGACCACCTATTTCACCTAGGGGTCAACTCCATGTACCATGAAGCTGTGTACCTTGGGGTACAACTTTGTTTTGAAGACTTCTAGTTCTACAAGGAAAGTTTTTTCCCCTGGTATGTCTTTTTGTAATCGGAATGTCCACTCCCATGCATGGGATAATAATGTAATGAGTCAACATGACTCATATTTTAGTTTAGTTACCTAGGAATTTATCATTAGGGAAGTCCTTTCATCGAGTGTTTTTATCCTCATGTAATTTTTAATTACCCTTGAGCTTTTCACTCACAATAATCCTCCAAAGTGGTGAAATGTGTTCTAATGATCGATCCTAATTGGTGACTAGGGTTTAGGAATATTTTAAATGAACATGATAGACATCTTCTTGTAGAATTATGTCGAGTTTTAATATTTTTTCTTTAATTTATTAAAATTACCCATTTAATGGTAATTTTAATTAAATTTGATGTAAAAATGTAAAAATTTGGTCCCAGGGGATTTTTCTAGGGGTATGAGTACTCAAAACAAATTGCAAGATACTACCTACACCCTTGGACCAAGTTTCCTGTCAATTGGACATGTTTTTCTAGGTCATTGTCCATGATCAGTCCAAGTCAGTCTAGAGTCATCAATTAATTGCTTTAATTTGGCTAAGTAAAAATTCCAAAAAATGTAAAATGGATAAAACGATTTGAGAGAGAGTGGGAAAGGTTTCCTAACCTTTTCCCTAAGTTGTAAAATCAATTTTCCACTTAAATAACCCCCCTCCCCCCCCCATTCTTAACCAACAACTTAAAGTGGTGTTCCCTAGTAAAAGTGTGCCCCCTTGCTAATTGGCACATGGGAAATATAAAGCTTAAGTGAAAAGTCCACCTAAACCCTAATTTTTGCCCCCTTGGTGTCTAAACCCATGTTTGACCATAGGAAAAAGGTTGTTTCCCCCTTTCTCACTCACCCCTCAAACCCTAATCACTACTAAAACCTTAAAAGTGTCTCTTTCTTGACTTTGTCTATTTCTCTTGGATGTGTGACACTTGTAACTCATCCAAGAAGGGTCTCTCTCCTCTCCCAAGTATAAAATAATGCCTAACCCTCCTCATTTCAACATATATCCTCAGAGAAATTTTATGCTTCCCAAATCTCTCCCACTCCTCTCTCTCTCTCTCTCTCTCTCTCTCTCTCTCCCATTTTCTTCTTGTAAGTTTTGTTGCAAGTATTTGCATGCAATTTTTATTGAATGAAAGGAAGCTTTGGAGGAATACCATCTTGGAATTGGGAGTCTTATTGATGTTGTGCATATTTTATTGAGGTGACATTTCTATTGTTCTAGTGTTTTTCTTGTTTACCTAGCCTAGATTAAGAGATCTAAAGAAAAATATTTTGCTTGGTAAAATAAGTAGAAGTATTTCTATTTGTTTTAGTGAAGTAGTTTTAATAGAACTAGTAAAGTATTTTACTTGTTTATTAGATATAATCATATCTTTATTGGTTTTGTAGCAAGTTTGACACCATTTTCAGGTCACCAAAGTTTTGGAACAAGTAGATTTCAGATCTGGAAATTTAAATGTCTAGCCTACATTAGCCTCCTAAACTTTCTGTTCATTTTCTTCACTGTTCCCTATTGATTTGAGGCATTTTCTTCTCTGAAATAGGATTTAAAAATATAATTTTTTGTATATATTTTACATATAAAATTTATGTTTTACACTAATAGAAAATTTTGATTTGTTTTGAGCATTTTTGCAGCATTTCCAACAACCATTTGCTTGCTGTGTTTTGCAGGTTCTCGCTAGAACAAGGGGGGGTGCTGCCCATTTTGGGCCTCAAAACACTCCAAAAGAACCTCCCAAGTAGGGGTTTAAAAACCCTCTTCTTCTCTCATCTTTTCCAAGTATTGTAAGAATCCCAAGAGAGTCTCTTGGGATTTCATTCTCTTTCAAAAGTTAAATTTATGTACTATGTATCTTTTCAGTTTGCCTACAACTTGCATAGTGGTTTGGCATAGCCAACCCATGCAATATCGTAAGGCTAGGTAGTTAGTTTTTCTGTTTTATGCATCTAATTATTTTCCCCACTTGTCCTTAAGGCAAGGTTGATAGGCTAGGTTTATTTTCTTATCTCTTAAGTTATTCATTTAATTATTCATCCACTTTGGCACAAAACCGATAGGCTTGTCCTCCTCCTTGTGCCTTTGTTGAGGTTGTTAAGTATTTGGTTTACTTCTTATTTGTCACACTTGTCCTTAAGACATGGTTGAGTGTCTAGGTTCAATTATTTTACTTTCCAAGTACTTTTACTTGCATTGATTTATTTTTCCTATACCTTGCAAAGTGGTTTGGCTTAGCCAATCCATGCAATATCATAAGGATTTTATTTCTTGTATATCTTGTTAATTTGTCTTTTAAGTTGGAGGTGATCTTGTGTTGCGATCTTTCTAAGTTGTAAATAATCATATTTTGTATCTTTTCAAGTTGGAAGTAATCATATTTAGTAACTAGACACCCAAACTGGTACAACTTTCACCATAAAAAAGGGTGACTTGTGGAAGCTACAGGGTGTGGAAGTCGAGGATGGCTTCACGACACCAAGTTTCCTCCCTACTTGAGCACCCAAGAATTTCGGGTTGACGTATGGAGCTAGGTAAGGGGATTGCTTTCCCTTATTCTTGAGCACCCAACAATAATTTTGGTCAAAGCAGTAATAGTTTAGGGGTAGACACATATTCTAGCCTTGCATCCTCACCTAGTTTAATTAAGGTTTAAAACTCTTCTAAGATCTACCTACACAACCTTTACTTTTCATTTTAATAATCTCAATACAAGTTATGTAATTTTAATTTCATGCAATTTAATTTACAATCAATCATTTATCTTGCAAGTCAAGTTATTTTTCTCTCGAGTTGGGTGCATCCACTTTCAAGTTTCTATCTCTAAAAGTTTCGCATTGTCTCTCTTTGGGTGATTTACTTTCAAGTCTTCTTAATTCCTAAGTTGTGCACTAGTTCTCATTGGCAAGTTATTTCCAAGTTACTTTCAAGTTGCATATTTCATTTGTGGATATCTCATGTTCATTGTATGTTGGATCTAATTATTCTTTAGTTCTTTTGTATAGTTGTGCAATTGTCTAAGTTGTCAATTCCATTGTATATTTGTTCTTGACATATTTCATTTCATAATTGTTTAAAGTGTAGATTATATCCTTTATTTCATTGTGATTAGTTCATCTAATTGTATATTTGTTGTATAGTTTTCATTGACTCCATTTTACCCAACCTTTAGGAACTAGTCTTAGTTAACTTGTAGGTGAAAGGTTTTTCTTATCATTGAAGCTTTGCATTGCATTGTTGCTTGTCATACAGGTTAGGTCTCCCTAACTTAACAATTAAAATTAACTCCTAGATCGCGTTAATCAAATTACATAGTAAGTAGGGTCTACCCCCCTTGGCTTCTCTAAGAGTGAGCCTACATGAAAGAAGTCCAAGTCGAGGTGATAGTGGGTTTGGAGTTAGGCATTGTTCCTCCAAGGACACACCAAGTGGTTTGGAGACTTCTCCATGCTTGTAGGTGTGTATAAGGATGACAACACACTCCATGCCCAAATATTTACCCCATGCCACCTCATACACTTACATGATTTGGAATAGAATCCACTTGGGAAACACCCCAAACGTAAGGGGGATTAGCTCAATAGTACATCCTAAGACCCTCTCCAAATCTAACTTGTCAAATTGCATAATGTCTTTGAGCATTTTTTTTGGATTAAAGGGGGTTTGATGCACATGTTCGGGTAATTTAATTAATATATATGATTTACATGTTATGATACTTGTGACTTGTGAACACCTAGAGGGAATACTTTTTGCTTTTGTAGGACCTTTCCTGGTGGATAGGTACACATGAGGGAATGATTAGCTCATACCTTCATGAGGGATAAAACCCCACATATGGATGTTGGAACCCCAATCAGGGGGTAAGAAGAGATTGAAGGCTTGCACAGTGAAGGAAGAGCACATTTCTTTTGGAGGCACTTTGGCAGGCCTAAATAATGAGAGGCCACCCTTCCCCACATGGACGTTGGCTTTAGAGACCTTGGACATCACCCTAGTATCCCCATGACGTCACTGAGAGCTAGAGTTTGACATTGAGAGATGTTGGGTTGCATTTTTAGCATGTGTATCATGGAGGAGGGCCTTTGGAGGCCCAACGTTTTGCTAGATGAACTCAATGTCACATGGAGGAGGCCCAATGTCACGCTAGGAAGGATGAAGTCACCCTCTTTAGGGTTTTAATGTTGAAAATTGATTCAATTTTGAATTTTAAGAGCAAATTGACATGTAGGCTCTGTTTTATGAAAATAAACAACTGTTGGATTATTTAGCCAGGATTTCCCATATAAATATGGCTTGCTAAGTTCATTTTAACATCATAACTCATCATACACAAGTGGTGGTATGAAATTTTCTACCTATTTAAGGGTTATTGGTTGAAATAACTAGTGCACACCTCTTGGGAGAGCTTTATGGTGGTGTATTTTGGCATTTTTCATGGTGGAATGGTCTTCAACTAGGGTTTGAATTGATTATTCTTGGTGAAGTAAGTGGAAAATATACATTCTTATTCATGCTATGGATGCTTGTGGTAAAATTTACTTGTTTCATGTCTAAGATTATGAAATTGATTATTTAAACCCTAGGGAAGAAACAACAAATGCTTCTTTCTTTCTATAACTATTCTACAAGCTTGATCTTTCCAATTATACATTTTCTTCGGAGTGATTATTAGAGCCCCTAGAGTGATATCTCTTTTGTAATCTCATTCTTATCACCAATTAAATTGTCTTTTGAAAGCTAAGGAAGGAAGGTACGTTATGGCCTAGAAGTGCCTACTTTCTAGCAAAACCTCCCTTAAAAAAGGGCAAATGCTTGAGGCCTTTAAGTGCCAACACCTCTTGCATTTACTTCTTCCCTTAGATAAGAATTATCATTATTTTATTTCCCAAGTGATATTGTTACTATTATTGACTCTATAAGCCCTAAAAGGCACTGATTATTACACTCTTGTGGATGAATGAGACATGTTATCCCCTATTCTAGGGATAACTAAGGAGATTATGTCTTGAGGCCCACAAGTCCTAGACATGGATTAATGAGAGCCATATGACTTGAGCTTGGCCCTGGAGGACCCATATTTTCTTAAATTCCTCCCATCTATCAACAACATCAACATCCATCCCATCGGCCTGGTTCTGAAGTAGCAGTGGGTCTTTCTCCATGAGGTAATGAGTCTAGGTATCATGGTATGTGTCACTCTAATTCTCAAAACATTTGAATATGTGCATTGAATTCTCTTTTGTTTCATGATGTTTTCTTGGAAATTATTCCCTTTGACTTGTCCATACCTGGGGGGTATGAAAAAGTTCCCTAGTAAGTCGGTTCCCTTAGGGATGAGTTGCCACTGGGTGGGTCTATGAAAGGTCATTGTCCATTCCTTCCATACTTACCACTTTTCATTATTATCCCTCTCATATTTCCTCTACATTGGTTCGAGCATTGGGTTTTCCAAGCTAGTAAGGGTTGTACCTTGCCTTGTGGGAAGAAGGGGCTAAAGGCCCAAAGGGTAAAAATAGATAGCAAAAGTTAAAATCCAAGATGAAACCTTGAGATGATTTGCCCAAGGATTCCAGATAAATCAATAAAAGGCTTCTCAGCAAGAAAAGGGGACCCGTAAAATAAAATAAAACTCAAGGCCTAGTTGGTGGATAAGAGGTCTCATCATGGGTCGACCTATTAGGTCCATGTGCATGTAGCGGTATGAAACTACTATTTATTTGGTCACCAAACCAGGGTAGTGTCTCTTGGTGGCATAGCCAAGAGAAAGGGGGTTTAATCACGACCCATCCTTCTCATTTACGTGAAATTCTTGTGGGTAACACTGTCACCATTGGTCACCACACCAAACAATGTCCTCCAACTATTATCTTGAAAGAAAAAAGAAATAAGAAAAAGAGTAACAAGGCATTGAATGTGATAGGAAACAATTTCATCCATGACAAGTTGCAACTTGCCCTCTATAGAGGCACCCATAGGTAAGACCTACATTTCCCTGTTATCACTGCACCCCTTACCCAAACATCCCCTACACCATCTCATGAATTTACATGACCTAGATTGGTATTCAGCTGGAAACACCCCACACTTGAGGAGGATTAGATCAATAGGACATCCCGAGACCCTCTCCAAACCTGGCTTGTTAAATAAAATAATGTCTTTGAGAATTTTTCTGGGTAAAGGGGGGTTTTATGCACATGTTTGGGTAACTTGATTATTAGATGTGATTGACATTGATATGAACCCTGTGACTTATGAGCCCATGGAGGGCGTACTTGTTGTGTTGTAGGACCATGCCCGACAGACAGGTACATATGGGGAGATGATTAGTTCAGACCTCCATGGGGATAAAATCCCACTAGATGGATGTCGTGACCCCAACCAAGGGTAGAGGGATAACAGAGGATTGCACCGGAGAAAAGGGAGGACGTTCTGTTAGCACTCAAATGCACACCATTGAAATTTAAAGTTCTTCTCCAAATTTTGTGCTAGATTTGAAAAATCCTAGGGTATTTTCCCATTCCCATATCCTCCATATTCTTTCATTAATCCTTGATTAGCTCTTATTATTATTTTTTCACCAAATGTTGCAATCCTAGTCTTGGTATGCATTATAGGTGTCAGATCTCCTATCATAGTCTTCCAAAACAACATACCTCGTTAAGACTATATATCCTCTTAAGAAATTAATTTCTTCATATGGGTGTGCATTTGTTTTTATTGTCAAAACCCCATTAATACCATTATTATGTTTTCAAATATTAAAAAAAGGGGGGGACTTGAATAAAATTTTACTTGTGAAAAAAGAAAGGTTCATTTTGGCTATTTAATATTTTCTCAGGCTTATTATTTTGACTAAAAGATATTGGGCCCACATGCCCAATCTCCAATTATATGAGCCCATAGTTATCGAGCCAAGCACCTACATCAACACATAACACAAAGCCCAACACCAATCTCCAAGCCCTCGAGGAGGAGGAGCCTACAAGGATTCCTTTGTGCACAATGCATTGAAACACATTAAGACCGTTGTCATTTATAAAAGAAAACGTTTTCTTTCTCCCTATAAATGTGGGATATCCTCCTCACATATAAATAAAACACAGAGCATAACATCCAACTTCTGATTGGATAGGTCCATGCATGATGCCCTGTTCAACAACATTTTCACAAAGTGTCATGGGAAGATCCCACATGGGCTTTTCACAATGCATTGATACACCAAGTGTTGAGGTTTAAATGCTAACAACCCTGTGCATCGTGGATTTTTTTTCTTCTCGAGATAGACAATACACAGGAGCACCAAGCCCATAAGATCATACCTTGTACATAACTGATTGAATATATATAGGAGTATTGGTGTATTTAAAAATTATATATGTTATTTCCCCGATTTATGCGAGATTTGTCCCATATGGTGAATTTAAAAAAATGCAGAGTTGTCAATATAAATTGTTATCACTGAAATTTCATCCGCAAATGGTTACAAGAATCTAGAATCTCCAAACACCTATTAGTTCACCTACATCCCCAAAAATGCATTTCCAAAAGGCACAAAATATACAACTGATCAATAAATTGATATGCATTGAAACACTAAAGGAAGCGCGCGCACGTGTGCAGGCAAAAAACACGATAAAAACGCACATGCGCCCGATGTGTGTCTGTGTACGAGAAAAGTTGTGCACTCCTATGAACGATGCATTTATGGTTCTTGTCGGCCCCTCACCCACTTTTGGGCCAGCTCCCAACTTGATTTGACCCTCAAATCCGAGATGAATCCAAATGGGGGGATGGCCAAAGACCTAAGGGTGCCCTAAAGGGCCCCTTGTTCACACTAAAGACCGGTTGTATATTTCCTCAAAGAATTGCTATAAAAAGAGGCCATGGGTGCACTATTAATTAAAGAATCTCATTGTGCCTCTATTCTCCTACAAGAAACCTCTTTTCTTCTGGGAGCATACTAGCATCATCTCATTAAGATATTCACCTCACCTGTTGAGGGAATAAGCTTGGATTTCTTCACCATTTTCTTTCTAGTTTACCATTTGTAAGAAGAGCTCTCACATAGGGGATTCAAAATCCATCCCAAGGAGGAAGAGGGGATCCATAAGTCCCCCTTTATATATGGTGTTTTCCCATTAATATACTTCTCCATTGATGGCATGATTATTGGTCAATTGTTTGATTAATTTTGGTTCTAATTTCCTCATGCATTTTAATTTTATTACTTTAGTTGTTGTTAGCTTAGTTGTTTGTTTATTTCATGTGATTGATTCATTTGATTCATACACTAACCTATGTTCTGTCTAGCAGGCCCAACTAGACTTGCAAGTTCCCTTCTATTTCTCATTGGAGTGATGAAAAGGACACAACAGATTGGTGACCATACTAGAGATAATGTATCAATTTCCTCCCTATTTGGGTTGTTTGAGCACTTATTTTTGATCCATTTTCCTTGAAGGGATCATAAATGGCCTATCATTGCCTACAAAGAGCTAAGTTTGGAGTTGGAAGAGGATAATTTCACTTAAAAATCCCCCCCCTTACGCGTATCAAAACGTGCGTGGGTATTTTGGCCCATATACATGCATTCCGAGTATTGTGCGCCCACAACATTTTTTTTCTCTGTGCATTATGCACATAGTGCACCCAAAGGTTTTCTGTTCATTGTGCATCGTGCACCCACTACACCTATTTCTGAACTATAATCCGCGCATCTATCCAAATTCTTGAAATTGTAAGCGTTTTTTGTGATTTTTGAAGGCCCCTAACCTTCAAAATCTTGCTTTTATGCAATTTGTAAATGCACCACACTTATATTCCTTCTCCACATGAAGGGTTAGTCAAAACATAGGCACTTAGGGGGTTAAAAAGAACCATTTTCTCCTCTTTTTATTTGATTTTCCACATGGATGGCTTGTTTTGATTGTAAATGTTAAGTTGAGATCATTTACTATCACATATAAAAACACTTGCATTGGGACCATAAATCAAACTTTAATCATTGAGTATGCTCTTCTCTCGCACCATAGAGCGATCTTGAGAATCAGAAAAGTGATTAAGGGGATATTTCATCTCCCTTAAAAAAATCTTTAGGAGAGGACAAAGTCCCCCCAGGGATCCTCTTAGTTTCTTTTTCAAAACATCTTAAATTTGTAAGGGCCCATACATGTCCACATATTGCAAAGTTAGGATAGTTTTTTTAAAATACTTTCTTAGTTTACATCACTAGGGGAATTTAAATATTATTGTAACAGGCCCATACATGCCCACATGCTTACAATCTAGGATATTTTTTCAAAATATTTCTTAGATTAAATCACATTAGGGAGTTTAAAGGATTGGTAAGGACCCATATGTCCACATTCTAGTTCTTTATGGAATTTACAATTCCGCAAGGTTGTACCAATGACATCTAGTAAGATAGGTAATGAAGATTTGTAAGGACCACATGGAGTTCACATGTTGCAAGGTGACATCTAACTTATTAAAAATTTGGCACATTTTATCACTTGCTCACACACAAAGTCACTACTCACTCACATAATTTCATCTCGAATTGTGGAGGTTGATGTAGGTTTCCTCCAAAGGGATTCCAAAACATCCCACTATTTCTTGAAGGAATTATCCACTCCCACTTAATTCAAACGAGATTGGTTCACACCCCTAATATCTCAAACAACCAAATCTAAAAGTTTTCTAAAACCTCACTAAGTTTTCCTCCACAGGAGGTGCCAAAATATTTTTTTTTTAGTCTAGGTAGGATATCGGGGACAAAGATCCAAATAACTCCCCGTTATTTGGTTCTCACATATTCAAACATTAGAAGTTGACAAATAGGGAACTTTAAAATCCTCCAAGTCAAGTGTTCCTAACACCATAAGGTAGGGAGATACCCATGAAGGGTCGAAGGCCGAGGTCTGGTTGTTCTGTGCGTCCCCCCTTGAGGCACCCACCTCTTGGAAGGGATCCATCCCATGACCCATTTCTGAGGCCGAAAATCTAAATTCCCCACTTTGAACGAGGTGCCTAGTGGCCAAATTTTAGGACATCTACCCAGGTGGCAATTGTGGGCTGCAATTTCACCTTGATTAGATTTTGTGTGACTATTGGGAAATATCTCCATCTCTTTCGGGATATGCACCCTCTACCCCTCATTATAAATGATTATTTCATCCTTCACTAGTGCCTCTTTCGGTGGCTTCAGACCCCACTGATGAGTGCTATTGGAAGGTCTAGTTTTATTTGAGAGGAAGGACGTTACATTTTTTTAGGACGCGAGCATTTTTTTTCTTTGTTCTCCCATGTGGAAAAAATCCACCTACCCACATGTATGCTTCTTTTCAATTGATTTATGTATGATTCTCTTGTGATTACATGCGATTGTGAGATATATTGTGAAGGTCCAAACTATAAAAGTCTCTTGTTCATTTATTGCTCTCATCACCATTTTCACACATTCACTTTGCTAGACGAACATCATAGGGGACCCATAGAATCCCCATCGTTCTAGATGCTTGAAAAATCTCCCTCCTATTCTAGGAGGAGTTCCTAGTCTCGCCAACTCACCAGCTCAACCCTCTCACACCCATATGAGTTCCACTATCCACTATCTTGGGATTAACTTTTCTTGGTTCCACTTTACTTGGGTCTAATTCCCAAGGACAACCATCCACTAGCTCTCCTTTACAAGGAAGTGAGGGGAAAACTTCTTCTCAAGGGGGAAGTACAACCCCACCCAACCCCCCTCAAGGGTTAGGTACACAACCTGCTCATACCATGGCTAGAACTAATCCTCTGCCACCACTCCACATGCCATATTTGACATCCCTCAACATACCTGATTTGAGTAAACTCATAAATGACCCTATATTGCATGACCCCACATGGCCTGCTATGCCTACCAAACTACCTTCAAACATTCCCAAGTTTGAAGGAAAGGTGGGAGAATATCTTGCCAACCATATCATGACCTTCCACTTATGGTGCTCTTCAAACAACATCATGGACAAATCTATTTGTTTAAGTTTATTTTAGCACACACTCACAGGTCCATTAGCCAAATGGTATGCAGACGAAAAATCAGGGTCCCACGTGACTTTTGAATCCTTGGCCAAATTTTTTTTGACCTTATTTCAACTACCAGTTTGTCATGACAATGGTCTCGAACTACTCTCTGAGTTTAAACAGACCTCAACCACACATATCGCTGACCACATTCGTGAATGGCATTGGTGATGTAGTTTATGCAAAGCAGAAACCACCAAATAATAATGCCTCGATTGGTTTCTTAGATCACTCATCCCTCTACTTCCCAAAGATGTGGCCTCCAAATTCCCCCAAATAGAAGAGGCAACCATCAACAAGGCTCAACAGTATGACCTCATTTATGCACAATCAGGATACTTATACACAGTACTACTTGATGCCTTGAGACCCGTACCATTTGGCCAAGACAAACCTGGGATGTATCAATCAACGGATGGATTGATTGGAACCACAACACACCACAATCCGTACATCCAACCACCACCTATATGATACACCCAAATATCCACTTATGTATGGAGGACCCCCTTATCATCAACCATACCCTATTTTTCTCCCTCCACCCATGAGTGGATCCTCCCTGACACCCATGATGCGCCCGAATGTTCAACCAAGTTCTGGTACCCCCTCTACCTCAGCCTACACCCTAAGCACTAGTGAAAGCACTACACCTTCCTATGTACCCTACAGATCATTGCCACAAAATAATTCGTATTTTCCATTTCTTGGTCCTCCATAGCCCATTGCTCCTCCACAAGGATAACCACATGATGGGGTTAACTTTGTTCAGCCCTCTCCCATTCAACAATTTCAAAATTTTGAACAACTGAATACGGAAAATCCAGCCCATCAGCCGAATAATGCCAAAAAGAAAGGAAAAAACTGAAACAATAATAATCGAGGACCAGGGGGAAATAACCCCCAATAAAACCAACCTATTGGGGGAAACTAGAACTAGGGTAACCACAACCCCCAAGGGGGAAATAACAAAAAACGCCAAGGGAGGAACAAAAAATCAACCTCCAACTGAACTTCCCTTCTGCTCTTTGCGGTGATCATGGTCATTATACTCACCATTGCCCCTAAATTTTTGGCTTCAAACGGATGAAATATTCCATGAATGTGCCACATCCCCTAGCGCCATCTGCCCCTTAGTAGGCCCCACAACAATATTTGAAACAACCACCCCCAACTGTGTTGCAAAACCCTATTCCACACCAAGGTGTGATGAATACCCAGTAGGAGTTGCATCCTACCCCACCACAGATGGGACATTATCAAAACCCTGGGAACCCGGTGAATCGCAATATCCTCCTCACTAGCGAAGAAGAAATTCTTCTACAAATGCATAGTCGCCAATACATCGCACCCCCTGAACCCACTCCCACCACTTCGAAAGAAACTCCAGCTACAGTCGGACAACCTTTGATGATTCCACGCTGAACAACCCATTCATATTCCTCGCATCCCATTACGATGGAATGTCAACAACCTTTAGGCTAGGGCGACACATAATTACAGTCTGGTCGATGACTTGGCACAATCTCCTGTAGCCATGTCGATATTGGAGGTCCTCCAAATCTGTCCCACTCAATATAAATCTTTACTTTATGCCTTGGTGTTATTGGATAAATCCGTAAGTGCGGACACAAACCGATCTCCCTAGATCCACCTGGATCTAGAACAAATCAAGACAGAATAATACTCTTTCCCTAGATTTTAACTATTGAATTAAATAGGAGGCAAGAACCATGAACATACCTTGTGATTGCTTCCTTTGGTATTTGTTGCTCCCTCTTCGCTCCATTGCTCTCGTACAGTCAAGACCAAAACAATACAAACCAACCGAAGTGAAGAAAACACAATCTATTCAACAGTTAATCTATGTATATGATCAAGGAGTTATACAATAAAGTGGAACTAACTTTATGGGAAAGGGACATATTACTGTATCATATTGATGGAAATTAAAGATTACAACCTGAGCCTTGATGTTGCAAACTTCCTTTCGATGGCCCTTGGCTCTAACACACACATTTTCTCACTTGCATGAAGAAGGTCAACCACCTTTGATAAACTTGTTGAAGTTCTCTAGCTGTTGTAGCTTCAGTCCTTCATACAATCTTTCACCAATTCTCCAATGTCTCACTTAACCTTGTTTGCTTCTAACCTTTTCCATGAGAATT
>SNQJ01S0010863.1:222081-258562 GCA_010110895.2 Picea sitchensis | reverse complement strand
ACAAAGTATGATACATAAAATACAAGTACTTGTGCACAAATGATTTATGCATAGTACTTCTTCAAGTACAACCCATTCCTGGGTTCACTCAAAGGGATACCATCGTAATTGACCAGCTCATATGCTCCTTTTTCCAAAACTCGGCGAACAATATAAGGACCTCACCACATTGGTTCGAATTTTCCAGCTCCTAACGCATCTCGATCCTGTTCATAGAGAAGAACAAGATCACCTTCAGAGAAAACGCGAGGCTTGACATGCTTGTCATACTGTGCCTTGACACGTTTATTCTGTGCTTCTATTACTAGAGTGGCGTCACGTCGAGTTTCATCTAATCGCATCAGATACAATAGACGTTCTTCTTCAGCAGAAGTATTGGGTAAGAGTTCGACAGCTAGCTTCAGAGAAGGTATCTCACATTCTATAGGAAGAATGGATTCCACACCATAGACTAATTGAAAGGGTGTAAACCTAGTAGCGGATTTGACAGATGTCCGATATGCCCACAATTCTGAAAACAACATTGTGTGCCAGCTTGTTTTATGAATGCCTATCATCCGTTGAAGCATAGTTATAAGAAATTTGTTGATTGCCTCGACCTGGCCATTAGCTTGCGGATAATAGGGTGTTGAGTTATCATGATAAATACCCAACTTTTTCGTAAGTTCAGACATCATAAAATTCCTAAAATGACTACCGTGATCAGTGACGATAGCTTGGGGAATACCAAAATGAGCTATGACATGGTTAAAAAGAAACAACGATGCAGTCTTTCTAGTATTATTGAATGTCGGCATTGCCTCGGCCCATTTTGTAAAGTAATCAACATCTACAATGATGTAACCATGCCCCTCGGCCGAGTGAGGGTGACATGTCATGAAATCAATGCCCTATTTTGCAAAAGGACCAACTGAGACCACAGGATGAAGAGGAGCAGGATGTGACCAAATTTTCTGATTGTAGGTCTGGCAGGCATGGCATTTCTGAACGACAGTAATGTAGTCGTTGAACAAGGAAGGCCAAAAATAACCTGTGCGTAAGATCTTTTGGGCAGTAGCATACCCAGACATATGACCACCACATGCTCCAGAATGGCAGTCATTCAAAGCTTTCTCAGCTTCATCAAACGCCAGACAACGTCGAAAAATAGAGTCAATTCCCCGACGATAAAGAGTATCCCCGAGGATAATGTATTGACGCGCTTGATATCATATGCGATGTCATTCGGTACTAGACAAAGCAGGCCAAAAAGTCTGGGTTTGGAKATATATAATGATATCTCCATACCAAAGATCATCAGTGCTAATAAGGAAAAGAGATTCATCGGGTAATGAATCTACTGCTACATTTTCCGTGGCAGAGTGAGGAAAATCGCAAATAAACTCAGCAAAAACTAAAGAATTCTTAGACGTGGCGTGATCGAATTCCAAGTCAAACTCCTGGAGTATGACAATCCATTTGGAGTATTTCCCCCCTAGCAATTGACGTGTCAAAATGTGTTGCATAGAGTTGCAATGAGAAATCACTGTAGTTTTCCTTGAGAGGATATAATGCCGGAAGCGTTGGACGGCTTGAACTGCAGCCAAGGCCAGTTTTTCAACATGTTGATACTTGATTTAAGTTGATGTGAGACTTCTACTCAAGTAATAAATAACATGTTCATCGTGCGCATCATCCTCTTGGACGAGAACCATGCCAATAGTATACTCCGAGGCAGCAATATAAAGAAAATAATCACAACTATAATCAGGAGGAAGAGAAGTGGAGGTCGCGTGAGAGACAACTTCAAAGCTTCAAAAGCATTGTTAGCAACGGTATCCCAGACGAACTCTAAATATTTCTTTAACAGTCGCGTAAAACCACGAGTAATCTCAGCATAATTAGGGATGAAATGATGAAGAAAGTTTGCTTTCCCCTGCAAACTTTGCAACTGGCATAGTGTAGAAGGAGGAGGGAGATTAAGAATCACCTCAACCTTAAGAGGATCCACCCTGATCCCTTGACGTGAAACGATGAAACCTAGAAGATGGTCGGATTCTACACAAAAAATGCATTTATGAGGATTTAAACGAATACGATAGAACCGACAACGAACGGAAATAGCTCAGAGATGAGTGGGGTGATCAATTCGTCGCAAAGAATGAGCTGGTAAATCATCCAAATAGGGTTGAACGATATGCTTTATATCATGAAAAGCATAAGACATAACACATTGAAATGTCGCACCAGCATTCTTAAGACCGAAGGGAAGTTTCCTATAGGCAAAAGTACCCCAAGGACAAATAAAAGCAGTTTTATGTTGGTCCTCAGGAGCGATGTTAATTTGATTATAGCCGGAGAAACCATCCATGAGAGAGAAGATTCCACTTCCGGCACAGTCATCGACAATCTGGTCGACGAAAGGGGTTGGAAAGTTGTCTTTGGGATAGGCTTTGTTAATATCCCTATAATCAACACATACACAAATACTGCCACCTTTCTTATCAATTGGAACAGGGTTGGAAACCCATTCTGTCCGAGCCACCGGATAAATAAAGCCAGCTTTTAGAAGTTTTTCAACTTTGAGCTTCATAGCCGCCGCTTTACGTGGGTGGACTGGACGAAGGCGCTGCCGGACAGGTTTATCTCTGGGGTATGTCTTTATCTCATGAACAACAATAGCAGGGTCGATACCTGGCATCTCTTCGTAACTCCAGGCGAAGATGTCATAAAATTCTTTGAACAGAGATGTATAGGTGACGATTTTGTCCGGAGAACACGAAGCTCCAATATGAACATTTTCAACTATCCCAGGTTTAACAGATATGTTAATGGGAATCGTGGGAGAGATATTACTGAGGTTCCCTTCGGCAAACACATCATGTGTAGATCCGGGAACGGTTGATATGACAACAACGGTCGACGGAGTCAAAATCCATTGGTAGTTCTCAAGAGTGTGTTGTTCCAGAAAGAGTATGGAACGATGATGCCCATCGTCCCAAGCAGTGTCTTCCATAATGGACATGATCATCTCATCAGTGGGAAAGATAACATGAAAAGGATCGGGAGACAACTCATCAAGAGAAGGGGTAGAGGGTGTTGCCGATTGAATGGCTTGATAGGAAAATTCAACCGGACTTAACGACATTGCGTCGCCGAAATGAAGAGGATCTCCAGGGTCAGGGACAATCCAAGGGTCATGTGACGCAGGAAGTTCGTGAGGCACGGTGGAGATCATGTTGATATAAGCAACTGATGGGCGCTGAACATCGGGTAGTGGAATGGGGAAAGTACCCATTAACGAAGAGTCCTTTAAAAGGCCTACACCGACATTCTCGTAACCCGGCGGGGTTTTAGCTATAAACGACACGTTTCCAGTACGAGTATCGGAATTGAAGAAGGCAAGTTGGTCAATAGTAACTACCTTTCCTTGATGAGGAAAACATACGACACGAAAAAGTGTTGACACAACTGCACGCATGGAATCGATCCAGCTACGACCAAGCAGAAGATTATAATCAAGGGGAGCATCGAAAACTTCCACTTCAACTTGGACTGTCTTACCTTCTAGTGTAATGAGCAACAAAGGAAGGACACCGTAAGGCTTAAAACCCAAGCCATTGAAGGATTTAAGAGTATTTTGTGATTCGTTCAAGGGAGGAGAGCCAATGGCTTTCCAACAAGCAAAAGACATTACACACGTTGAGGCACCCTTGTCAATAACAGTTCGACAAATGTTCTTGTCAGGGACAACAACTTGTATATGGAATGCGAGTTGCGAGGGTAACCGTGGAATGTGATCATCCAAGTCAAAGACTATCAAATTTGTATCTGTGGGGTCAATTCCACCTATAGCTTTCAACAGTGCCTTCCATTGTGCAAGACAAGACTGAAGGACTTCAAGGGCTGACATTGTCGAAGGTGCCTGGGCCAGATCTTCCACAATGCTGTAGTTCTGGGCCGCACGAGCATGAGGATTGAAAGCCGATTTCCGAACAACACCCTTAGGGGGTCGCACGACTGTATCAAGGCTCGATCGTTCGAGATGAAGAGGACCGTTTGTAGGTGGAGTCGGTGGAGAGGATTGCACCAAAGTAGGAGGTAAATCATCAATTTTCTCCTTAGACGAAGAATAATCTTTGGCTCTAGTTGTGAGTGCAACATTGTTTTGCTTAGAATCACCAGTACACATCAAAACATATGATGTCATAGAAGTAGATGGTTGGTCATGGATGACCAACTGAGCCTGTTGTTGAGACGGGAAGGGTTGGGACAAGACTGCCGGTGTAGATGGTTTCGGGGCTCCCTGAAGGAACTTAGTAACCTTGGCACGTCGTGGACAATCCTTTGTGTAGTGATCGTCACCACAGATAAGGAAAGGGTAGCGGGGTTTGCGCTTATCCCGATCTTCAACAGGGATATTTTTAGACTGTTCTGTTTGATTATTATTTTTTCCCTCCTTATTCTTGCCTCTCCATTTTTTCGATTTATTTTTACCGGTCGGGGTAGATTGAACGACGTTCACCTCAAAAGTTTTACCGGCAAGAGTGGTAGGATACGGAGCATTTTGAACATTAGAAGAAGTATATTTAGGGGTTGTACTTGAAACAAAATGTGAATGGGCTTGGGCGGTACCAATCACACCATCAGCTGCATGCAAGGAAGCTGGATTAGTTGAAGTGCTGGAAGAACCAGGACGAGGTAATTCAGGTAGAAAGTCGTATAGTGTTCCCGTTTGTGAATAAATGAGATCAAGATATTGAGCACGACTTATAGCCTACTCTTCCATGACAACGCCACCCATGGCAATTTCTTTACCGATTTCATTCACAAATGACTTTGTAAACCATTCGGCCAGTAACTGATCGAGGATTTTAAGTTTGATGAGACGTCGTCTCCTTCGCCACTCATGGATATGATCATATATATGAGTGCCTTTAGTCTGTTTGAAGGAAGTCAAAATCTCAGTCCCGGTATCATAACGAATCGGTAACTGGTAATGCGTAAGGAAATCCATATCTAGGGTGTTGAAATCAGAGAAGAAACCTCGTGGCAATTCAATATACCATTTTGCAGCAGAACTGGTAAGGGTTCGTTGAAAAAGACTTAAACGAATAGAGTCATCCATCAATGAGTTGGATGAACACCATAGGTGAAAATTCATAACGTGATTGTTCGGGTCCTCTCCCACTTTTCCATCGAATTTAGGAATGTCTGATGGAAGCTTGGCAGGAATAACAGGCCATTGGGGAGAGTGATGAATAGGATCATTCAAAATCCTAGACAAATCTGGAAAATCCAAAGTAGCAAGAAAAGGTAACTGTTGATTCACCTGTGGGTACTGGTGGCTTTGAGGTGGAAGCCCTGTCGGTAAACCAGTAGGACCATAAGCAGTCTGCCCATAATGGGAAGACCCAAACTGATTCGGTGGCAGTTGGAGAGGATAGTAGTTCCAAGGATTGTAACCTTGAGTTTGACCAGGGACCTGAGTTTGAGCATTGTGACCCTGACCCCAAATAGGATTGGTGATACCTGGATAGGGTTGGCCTATAATAGGGACAGTCTGCTGCCCCCCAGTCGTTTGAGGAAGATTTTGTAAAATCTGATTCCAATACTGGGCCAAATCAGGAGGTATGTTTTGTCCAAAAGGTGAGGTTGGTCCCCCTATCGTAGGTTGTGTTCCAACTGGAAATTGCGCTCTAGGCAAAGGTTGTGTAGTAAGTGGAATGTGTCCAGGAAGAGGAAGTTGAGTTGTATTACCTTGTCCACCAATGGGAACATGCAAGTGTGATGTAATGGACGGTATAGTGCCACTAGGATTAGGAATGCCGGAAGGAAATTGAGGGAGTGTCAGAATAAAACCGAGAATATGATGCCCAGAAGGACCCCTAGGAGTACCAGATGGGGTTTGTGGAGGTGTTGGAACAGAAGCATTCAACGCATGGTATCCGGGTGGTAGTGTCGGAGTGACATTGGGCATTCGCTGTGTGTTGATAGGATCAAGACTAGCTGCAGTAATCCCGGTTGGGACACTCGTAGTATTCGCGAGATGGGCCATCTCATCAGGGAGAAAAAAGTGATAAGTGGTATTCACCGGTACAGTCTTTGTCTCAAAAAACACCGGAGGGTTGATTTCATAAACTGTAGGTGACTCAGTACCAAAAAGGACCCTTCGGAAATCACCTGACCAAAAAGGATCTTGACCTTCTACACCGGGAAAAGGCCCAACGACTGATTCAAAAGATGTAACAACTGCTTCTCCGGAAGAATTTAATCACACAAAAGGTCATTCACCATGGAGAATACGAAAGTCCTCTCTAGTATTGGTAATTTGAAAAGGTTCTAGAGAGTCAGTTGATTCCACTTGTGGTGTGGTGACAACTGGGACTTCACTTGTTTCCACGTGTGGTGGGGTAACAACTGGGACTTCACTCTGGTGAGGAGAGCCCTCAGGTGTACTGGTAGGCAAGGGTTGATAACCGTCCATATGCTCTGGAGATAAACCTTGCATTCTACGTGAATGTCGTGGGGGAGCAATTGTAAACGAGTGACAAGCTCTGCGAAGAAATTCTTAGGGTCAACTTCGAGAAACAAACAACACACACTAGTAAACAAAATCTAGGAAGCAATCACCAGGCAAACAATACCTTCTAATTTTGAAGCCACTAGTTGGTGATGAAATCCAACGTCACAACAACGAGATGAGAAGGGGTGGGGCTAGGGTGGAAAAGTTACGCTGATGACCTACTTAACGGATTTACACCCTGGTGCAAGATCCCACACATAATCGTGGGTATACCCTCCAAGGAGCCCGAGTGAGTTTGGTCAATGTCAATTCCAGGTACCATGAAGACTTTCCCCTCCACAGTCACCTTGGGTAAGAACCTAGAGAGATAGGCCACTAAGGTCACCACAAACAATAGTAAATCCTGGGGAAACAGTCGACAGTCAGATCCACACGCAAGGGCAGGGTATCTAGCCCAAAATCAACTCAAAAGGATTCCACTCATCATTGTGGGTATACCTCTGAGTGATCCCTGTAATACATGCAATCTCTATACTGATGTCAACAAATCAGGGTGAGTAACTCTGCCAACATCAATGCGACCTAGTGCTTGACCCTTGTGTTAGAAGGGCTTCCCAAGACAATATGTTGCAAATGGAATTTAACACTCCCTAACTCAAGATGCTATTGTGTGTTTTGAGATTTTGGAGAATGTATCTCTCTTCCTACTCCAAAGCACTAGCCTAACTAAATGTTGGTGTAAAAGAGCCCTAGAAAAGAGTTACTAGATAAATTTTAAGATTATGCAGTGTTTTTAAGAGCTGTTGTTTACTCAAAGGTAACGAAAGTGAAACTTATGTTGTATGACTCTGACCCAATAATGCAAGGATGAGAATGAAATGTATCACTTTTCATTCAATGAATCCTATCTATGGGAGAGAGAGAAGTTTTCCAGATCAACCATGAACTACATGCAAAATTTCTGTTCAAATGTTAATGCAAACAATCATTTATGAAAATTCTCTATTGTGTCTTTTTCAAATGCTTCAACAATCTCTAAAATTTGATTTTCAAAGTTTTCTAAAATGAAAAGAATTTTTGAAAGAAAAACTTGTTTGTTCACTTTTCAAAAAGGACTCAAACTATGACAGTGAGAGTACAGAAAATCAAATCAATGAACAAGCAAATAACCCAATCTACTCTTTCAATGAAAGCAAAAATAAAGAGCAAACCAAAGTAGTATTCTCAATTTGCACAAGAAAATGATCTTTCAAACCAATAAACAAATGAGAAAACCAAGCAAACTTAACCTTCAACCAATCACTGGTTCTCAACTAATCAAACACACTCAGAATTTGAAATCAGAGAGAATGGTTTTGCCAAGATGAGTCAAGAAACAAAAGTCAAGCCACAAATGTCAAGAAAAGCCTTGAAACCCTAAGACTGTTCATGCATGCAAACTAAAGCAAGAAAAATATCAATCAATGGTCCAAGAAACCCATAAGAGGTAATTCAACTGATCTGGACAGTTAGAAAGACCAAAACTCAACTTCAAAATTTTGAAAAAGAATGTTCGCAGGTAAGCACTATTACACAGTGCGAGAATCACTGATTCTCGTAGGTGACCTTTGAGCAAGGTGCGAGAACCTCACACTGAAACCTATGGGCAGGGTGCGAACCTTACCAATTCTCGCAAGCTGCAATGAAGTGCAGTGTGAGAATTCCTAAACATATCCAAAAATTTGAAAAATGAAGTAAAATTCAAAAAGGCTTCTAGACTCAGAAGGTCTATCAGGATATCCTGAAGACTCAGAGACTGATAGGACAGGAGAAAAGTGAAACTAGAACAAATGGCCACAGAAAAATATCAAAAGCCACAAAGAAAATGGGATTGTTCCCCAGCAGAGCCACCAATGTTTTTATTGGATAAATCCGTAAGTGCGGACACAAACCGATCTCCCTAGATCCACCTGGATCTAGAACAAATCAAGACAAAATAATACTCTTTCCCTAGATTTTAACTATTGAATTAAATAGGAGGCAAGAACCATGAACATACCTTGTGATCGCTTCCTTTGGTCTTTGTTTCTCCTGCTTCGCTCCAGTTCTCTCGTACAGTCAAGACCAAAACAATAAAAACCAACCGAAGTGAAGAAAACACAATCTATTCAACAATTAATCTATGTATATGATCAAGGAGTTATATAATAAAGTGGAACTAACTTTATGGGAAAGGGACATATTACTGTATCATATTGATGGAAAGTAAAGATTACAACCTGAGCCTTGATGTTGCAAACTTCCTTTCGATTTCCCTTGGCTCTGACACACACATTTGCTCACTTGCATGAAGAAGGTCAACCACCTTTGATAAACTTGCTGAAGTTCTCTAGCTGTTGTAGCTTCAGTCCTTCATACAATCTTTCACCAATTCTCCAATGTCTCACTTAACCTTGTTTGCTTCTAACCTTTTCCATGAGAATCCCCTCAATATATAGGAGAGAATGAATTAGTTACTTGGATAAGAATGATCCCAAAATATCAGGAAATCCAGTACTTAGATAACCATTCGAATGCCATCTCATCCTTCTAGAAGATTCCCTTCTAGAAGCTTCGAGAATTCATCTTTTTCCTTGTTTTAGAAAGTGTTTGCACCCTAGTAGTTACACACAGTGCAAACTTCTCACACCCTGGCTTAAGGCAGCCTGCGAGAATCATGCATTCTCGCAGGAAAATGTATTAGCAGCCTGCAAACCTTCCTCCAAAATGTCATTTCTAGAAAGAGATGAAGGTAACTTTTCTCAGGAGAAAGTTCTAATGAAGAGCCTGAGTACACCATTATCAATACATCATCATGACGACCAAAATCATGGGTAACACTTGGGGGCAGTTGACCCCGCTGATACTAGACTCATAACATTTGATCTATATTGTGGGGAACCTTGCCTCCCCACTTTAGTGGCTTTTCAAATACCAGTTAAAATCCAGAACATCACGGTTAATCGATATATCATCGATGAAGGTGCATCCACATGCATCATGTCCAAAACGGTATGGAAGAAACTTGGCTCCCCTAAGCTAATACCATCCACCATCACTTTGAGATCTTATTATGGTTGACCATCCTCTCCTAAAGGGCTTTGTCAAAATGTTCTCGTTGAACTTAGGGGAAAAAAACATCCTTATCGACATTGAAGTTATCGATGCCCCGCTTGATTACAAAATCTTGTTTGGACATAGCTACATGTACGCTATGAAGGCTATGGCCTCTTCTGTGTTTTGAATGATGATGTTCCCCAACATTGGGAAGATCATCACCATCGACAAAGTTTCACATTACGAGCCTAACTGCTCCTCCAACATCGATAACATCTTACCTCCTGTCTGCACTAGTTCTGACGCATATCCACTCATGGATATGGGACCCAGAATTTTCAAAGACTCATATTTGTTGGGGGCATACCATGGAGCACCACCACTCATCCATCCCTCAACACAAGTGTGTGTCATATATTCCAATGGAACTGAAAATGGAGATACCATTCCTCCCACAGAGGCTTCTCCACTCCTTGACGTCCCACTTGTGGAATAAATACTACCTTAGAAATCCTCCGAGGGCCCTACAACACCACCTATCCCTGATTTCACCCTCCCCAAGGGAAAATCCTGGTTTGGGAAACAATCCCCCAAGCCATTACTCAAATCCCCTTCTTCTAACCCCCATCGGGAGTACAATATTTCTAGGTAGCTACAACACTTACCCTTCCCAACATGGTTCTCTCCATTCTGGTATGGTATCTACACCAACCCACGATGGTTACTCAACCATCCCTCCCTCCCCAATCCGAGGGAATCCTGATGCAGATTCCAGTACTAACCCCAAATGGACCACCATTACCCCCACCTACCAGCACATGCGCTACAGCTGGGGGCAGACGGAATAAGAACGAGCCCAAAGCTCCACTAATTCCCCAAGTTAAACTCCCTTGTGCCTTATGTGAAAGAAAAGGACACCCCACTAAAAAATGTCCTTCTTTTCTCGAGGTACGCAATTTTATCCAACTTCCTCAAGCACCCCTTTTTCTTGCCACTCCACCAAGTATGTCCCCCACTACTATGGAGTCATCGACCACACGCAAACAAAATATATGAACCAATTTTTTCTGTGACATATGCGTATAATATGGGCATTACACTCATCATTTCCCATCTATCCCATACATCCTCCACAAATTAGCTGCAGAACGCCACACATATCTTCCTGAGCTTCCTTCAACACTCCATACCAATGATAATGTGAATGTAATTCATTATATTTCTTCATCAGTCCTCGAGCAAAGGGGAGGTCCATGTCATACCACCAAAATACCGCCTAATCACCCATAGTGTTGGTGAAACTGGGATGGCATTATGGGCCCACCGTCCATATATAAGCCCTTTTCCCCACTTTTAGTTTTTGGTACAGGAGCCCATAAGCTCCATTTTTCGAACCATTTTCGACCACTTACACTTTCATTTTCCTCGAGTTAACATTTTCACTTTTCCCCGATGGAGCATCTTTCCATGACACACTCAGGTACGCCTGCTCATGTTAAAAATTATCAAATAACTGTTAAATGTTCTTTATCTTCATATATTGTTCACACCGGGTATTCATTTTTCATTTGTGCAGGTACTTGGTCATCACATATCAGCATATCCCCTTCATATATATGATCGACACTGGCATGCAATCATTCCCTTTGAATACCAAATTCATCTCCCAGTCACACCCTCCGACATTCGCCTTTAAGGTCCCTACATCCAGCTCTGCAGTACTGTTACCTCCACTGCATTTTGGTACTGTCACCCGATAGCACTATCCCCCACATGAGTTGTCCCATTCATATTCCCCCTTGGAACTTTGACACTCATGCTTCTTTCACCCCCTAGGGATGGGATTCTTGATATTCTTACGCATTTCCAAGAATAAGCCACATACTCCTTCTCATCATTTTTCTAGCTTTCCCAATGGACCCCCAGGTTATCTCATCTTGGTTCTCTTTTGACTACACCTCTGCAATATCATTAACCCTCCATTTCATTCACAATCAGTTTTCCCATCTGCAAATTTCCCTCCATTCATATACCTCATACAGAAACCCACTGATGGGGCCCCCACCCTCCATCAGTTCTCCACGCAAATTGCGCCCTCACAGGCCAAACCATCTTGCACTGGGGCACCCATTTTTGTATCTGTACACTCCTCCCAAGTTATTCTTTATTCATTTGGAAATTGTACAAAAGCCTTTGTTTCCAACATTTACTTATCCTTTTGTTGTCGCCCCTTGGTGACCTTTGTTTTCTAGAAAAGCAACCCATGTCTCCCTTGGTTGGGGCATTTACTATCCTCTCCTAATGTTGACATTGTCCATCAACCCTGAGTATCCCATAGTCCATGTACCCCTGATCTCTGATTTTGTCCACTTTGTCATGCCTCTGGCACAATCTAACCCACATCTAGTCATCCCCCTGACGTTAGATCCAGTTCCACAATTGTTGCCAATCATCATCCACATATGTCCCCAACCATGGGAAGTATTGAGTCCCACCACATCTTGAATTTTTGCATGTTCCTCATCAATTTCTGATCTTATCTCGTGTATTTCACGAAGCCCTTTTGCTTCTCGGAGTCACATCTCCCTTTCTGTTGACATCGACATAGTTTCTAGAAAGGCGACAATATCTTGACTCTCATTACCTTTACAATGAGGGGTATCAGACGACACAATGAGAACCATCATTGCTCTTCGTTGTTGTTGACCCCCCTAACATTTGACTTCAACACACTCTCATGTTATGGTGGGTCTTACTATGCAACTATTGCAGTTGTTTTATACTAGCCAAAGACCTCTGAATTTGCTAGGCCATCAATGCCTACGAGTCATCGACACTTCTTACAGATGTCCTTGCCTCTTTTCAAATTATGTTCACCATCAAAATTTCCATCTGTCATTATCAAACTGACTCGGAGGGCACTGCATTTATCTACATCAGCATAAAACTTCATTTATTGTCTTACATTTCTTTTGAGCTACATGACACTAGCATGGGGCATGCCCACCTCATTTGTATACATATTTTATTTTCCCCTACCTAGAGAAATATTTGGGTCCCACAGGTTCCCCTCTCCCTCCAATGGATCACTCTTGCAGTTCCTATAAACACTCTTCCTTACAATGGTACTCTCAATAGAAGAAACATTGATGTATTTCACATATACATATGCTCCTAACCTCACACATCAGGGGAATATTTTATCACTGAAATTTCATCTGCAAATGGTTACAGGAATCCAACATCTCCAAACACCTATTAGTTCACCTGCAGCCACTAAAATGCATTTCCAAAAGGCACAAACTATACAACTGGTCAATAAATTGAAATGCACTGAAACACTAGAGGAAGCGCACACACGTGTGTAGACCAAAAATGCCAAAAAAGCGCACATGCGCCCGATGCGTGACTGTGTACGAGAAAATCCACGCACTCCTATGAACGACGCATTTATGGTTCTTATCGGCCCCTCACCCACTTATGGACTAGCTCCCAACTTGATTTAACCCTCAAATCCGAGCTGAATCTGAATGGGGGGGTGGTCAAAGACCTAAGGGTGCCCTAAAGGGCCCCTTGTTCACACTAAAGACCGGTTGGATATTTCCTCAAGAATTGCTATAAAAAGAGGCCATGGGTGCACTATTAATTCAAGGATCTCATTTTATTGTTATGCTTCCTCTATTATCCTACAATAAACATCTTTTCTTCTTGGATCATACTAACATCATCTCATTAATCTATTCACCTCACCTCTTGAGGGAATAAGCTTGGATTTCTTCACCATTTTCTTTCTAGTTTACAATTTGTAAGAAGAGCTCTCACATAGGGGATTCAAGAGACCTCCCAAGGAGGAAGAGGGGATCGGATCCATAATTCCCCCTTTCTCTACATTTTTTTCCCATTAATATACTTCTCCATTGATGGCATGATTATTGGTCAGTTGTTTGATTAATTTTGGTTCTAATTTCCTCATGCATTTTAGTTTTATTCCTTTAGTTATTTCTTTAATTGTTGTTAGCTTAGTTGTTTGTTTATTTCATGTGATTGAGTCATTTTATTCATACACTAACCTCTGTCCTATCTAGCAAGCCCAACTAGACTTGCAAGTGACCTTCTATTGCTCATTGGAGTGACGAAAAAGACACAACACAAACAATTGACAATTGCAGGGTTTGGAATTTTTCTATCAGGAGATCGATGCTCCAGGTATTGTCATCAGATAAAGCACATTCAATTCCGAGGGCCAAGAGTTTTTCCATTACACATAAAGAACGCAGGTGTGAAGCGTTGAGTTCAGGTTTCAACCACCAAATGCCAAATTCAAGGCACCACTCATATGGAACGAACAAGAAGGTGAAAGAGGTGTTGTTTTAACGATACAGGTTTTGGTTTTGGGTCTTGTTCATTAGGTGGCCTATAATCTTGTTTATGATGCATCACGGAGAGTCACAAAAAAATGCGACCTTGAGAATCCAGCTACCAGATCCATCTCGGTGGAATAGTTTGGGATGAAGGTTTTGATCATGATGGTTATCTGTTGTCTCCCTCATCTTAGTGGCCTTGAGGAAGTATATTTTTTCGTGCAGAGTAACCTGAGAGAATTCTTATTCAATGGAGATCAACTGGCCAATAAATGACAGGCATGTTATGCATTCCACTTTCGATCTCTTCCATGGCTTCCTGGGATCACTTGAATTTATTAGAAGGGTTCCCAGTGCCAGTGTAAGTGTCTTTGGAGTTTCTGCATAATCATGTAGTGTTCATATGATTCAAGGAGGTTGTTGGCACATGGGCACTGTGAAGTTAGGTACACAGGTCAAATTTGTCCAAAGGAACATGTGAAAAGTTGCGAGGAAGCCTGGAGCAACATTCCTTAAGAGCAGTGGGTGAACAAATTCATTAACACACTGGACACAATCCCGATCAATTGGTATCTTCAAGAAAAATTGTGCCTCATCACCGCATATTGGGAAGGTATGACTCAGAACTTTGTAACTACCTTTTTATTTGAAAGCCAATACCCTATAGTGGATCAAGTGTTATAGATTGTAATACAAAAAATATTTGAGGAGGCACCTAGCCTGCCTTTGGAGCAAGAAGAGGATGAATGGAATGCACCTCTTCAGAAATTGCAGGGCTGTTACAATATTAATACTGATGAAGACAATGATCCTAGGAAGGTGAACATCACCGAAATAGAAGGACAAAGAGACATAGAAGGAACAAGAGTTGAGTTACCTTTCATTGGACAACCAATTAAAATAAGGAAAGTCAATATTGGAACATAGAAAACACCGAAGCTTGCAAATGTTGGAGATTATTGGGATGTTTCCACTATTGACAAGATCACAGAGTTACTGCATGAATATCAGGACTTGTTTCCAACCAAGTTTACTGATATGAAGGGCATTAAAGGGCCCATGGGAGAGATGAAGATCCCCTTGAAGCCATATGCAAGGCCATTCAAATAGATACCCTACAGATTGAATCCTAAATATAAGGAGAAGGTGAATATTGAACTAGACAGAATGCTAGAAGCAGGAATCATAGAACCTGTTGAAGAGTCAGAGTGGATTAGCCCTATGGTGGTGTAGGATAAGAAGACCAGAGAAATAAGGATCTGTGTAGATCCCAGGAAGTTGAATGACGCCTATTTGCATGACCCATTCCCTACACCATTTACTGACGAAGTGTTAGATAACGTGGGAGGACAGGAGGTCTACTCCTTCACCGATGGATTTTCAGGATACGATCATATTAGGATTGCCAAGGAAGATCGCCATAAGGCCACATTTGCCACATAATGGGGATCCTACCAGTATATAGTGATGTCATTTGGATTGAATATTGTGCCAGCCATATTTTCTAGGGTGGTGGTAGAAGCATTCAAGGAGTTTTTACATAAATTTCTGGAAGCATATTTTGATGATTGGACTGTTTTTAGCTTATTGCAAAATCATATTGAATGTTTAAGACTAATGTTGGATAAGTGAAAGCAATGTCATATTTCCCTGAACCTGAAGAAGTGCATCTTCTTTTCACCCTTTGGAGTGCTGCTAGGCCATATTGTGTGTAAGTAGGGATGGCTAGTAGATCCATCTAAGATTTCCATTATAGTTGATTTTCCCCCTCCTACTTTAGTCAAACAGTTATGCACTGCGTTGGGACATACTGGATACTACATGAAGTTCAATAAAGGCTATGCACAAATCACAAACCCATGGAGAAGATTTTGAAGAAAGAATTTCAGTTTGATTGGACAGAAGAATGCCAACAGAGCTTCGACACACTGAAACATAAAATGGTTATTGCACCTATTCTGGTTTTCCCAGATTGGAGCAAGGAATTTTACATGCATGTTGATGCATCTTCTATCGCATTAGGAGCAGTTCTAGCACAACCGGGAACTGAAGACATTGACCACCCATTAGCCTTTTCTAGTAAGAATCTATCAACAACTAATATTAATTACACCACCACTGAGAGAAAAGGGTTAGCCATGGTGTATGCGCTGCGGTGTTTTTGCCACTACTTGTTGGGAGGACACTTTAAAATGTTTACTGATCACTCCGCATTGAAATACCTATTCAACAAGCCAATGTTGGGGGGAAGAATATGCAGATGGCTTCTGCTATTTTAGGAATATGATTTCAATATCATGGTTAAGACATGGAGAATGAACAAAGGCCTTAACCACTTGTCGAGGTTGGAACATGGCGAGGAACCTACTAGCTTGGAGGATACACTGTCGGATGCAAAGTTGTTGGTCATTAGAAATATTGATGATCACTTCATCGAGATAGTCCAGTTCCCGCCAACAGGAATGGCACCTAGTGAATACACAATCACCCAGAAGAAACAATTGGTCGTGCGCACTGCAGATTTTTCACTTATAGCTAGACAACTATATAAGATGGGACCTGATGAGATATTGAGGAGATGTGTTATGGAAGCAGAAAGAAAACTGATTTTAGCAGAATCTCATGAAGGCATCCCAGGTGGAGACTACATAGGCAAATCCACATCGTAGAAGGTTCTTAGAGCTAGCCTCTGGTGGTCTATTTTACACAGAGATGCTAAAGACTACTACAGAGCCTGCGATGTATGCCAAAGAGTTGGGAAATTGTCTAGAAGAGATGACATGCCACTAGAAACCCAACTAACATTATAGGCATTTGAGAAATGGGCCATTGATTTTGTAGGACCTATAAAACCACCAGGAAAGTGCACAGGAGAGAGGTACATAATCACTGCGACAGAGTACTTGACCAGATGGGCCGAAGCAAGAGTAGTTAAATATTGTAGTGAAACTACAATTGCATGCTTCATATTTGATGACATCATAACCAGGTTTGGATACCTGAATATCCTTATGAGGGATCAAGGCACACATTTTATTAATAAAACCATTGAAGCCTTGACTCAAGAATTTGCAGTTCATCATTAGAAGAGCACACCCTACCATCCACAAGAGAATGAGATAGTTGAAGAATTCAACAAGATCTTGGAGACAGCTCTAACGGAGATTTGCAGTGTGAATAGGGATTTCTAGGATTTAAGAGTACTAGCAATACTATGGGCCTATAGAACCACTTTCAAGAAGCTAACAATGCAGACCCCCTTTAAGTTGGTTTATGGTTTAGAAGTAGTTGTCCTGATGGAATATTTGGTCCCTAGCTTAAGAATCAAAACCTTTACAGATATGGATGACATTGGCGTTGTTCAAGAGAGGCTCGCACAGTTGGTCAAACTAGAGGAAGATCGATTCATTGCAGGATTCCATCAGCAGGTGCAAAAGGAAAGAGAAAAGGCCTATCATGACAGGCATATCAAGAATAAAGCATTTAAGAAAGGAGATCTGGTACTGGTATATGACAACAAATTCATGAAGCATCCAGGGAAGTTCAGAACCCATTGGCTGGGAACATATGAGGTTGTCTATGTCACAGAAGGAGGATCTGTGCAATTGAATACTTTGAATGGAGAATGGAAGGAAGGATTGGTGAAAACTGGTTGAAATTATAATATGACAACCCGCTACCTTGTAGCTCCTGGTAAAAATAGAAGGAGAAAGGGTATAGGTACCAGGTGTAGTTGAAACTGGGTACTGTTATCATACAGTTTGTAGCTAGGTCAAAAGTCTAAAGGATAGAGGCCAAACTAGCATAACAGGAACCTTCCCCACCCAATGTCACCTTAATGGGGAGGTTCTTTCTATTTAGGGAGGTTAACCCAAAGGAGATGTCCCTGGTAACCTGGGGTTTTGAAGAGGCTGACATATGAAGGTCAAGGCAAAAGTTCCTCCTCACAAGTTACCACCAAGGTCAGAAAGTCTGGATAATCAACTAATAAATGAAGTGTATGCCCAAATGAGAACACCTGCCCAGAACAAGATAATAGAAAAGAATATATGCAGGCTATAATTCATGTGACTATCTAACATTAATATATAAGCAATGTGAAACAACATATATTAATAAGATCAACATTTCATCAATACAACAATGGAAAAGTATCAATTCATCAATAACTATTGAGATGATGTAGCCAACAATGTATTTAATCAATATTTTACTCAATAAATGCTTTCAACCATCATCTATTTGCTTATCAATAAAAGGGTGTTGCGTCAAGATAGAATAACCAAGTATGATGTCTGCCTAGTTAGGGTTAGCTAGTTAGTTAGGGTTTCAAATTTAAAAGTTTTAAAAGGTTGTTTGAGCACTTTCACTTCAACGTTGTGGATCTAAGATCAGTGCCTAGGGGTAGATGGAGTCAATTAAGGAGAGGATGCAAGGTTGAAGGGATAAAAGGATAAGGAAAAGAGGGAAAGGTTCTAGAGTGTTGCAATGGTAGGGCCCTAGAATCAAAACCCTAGGGGAAAGAGGCTCACTTCGGTATTACTTAAGCAAGGCCTCGTGCTCTTTCCACCTTCCTTAGGTCAAACTTGGCAAAATGGCTAGCATGAAAGATAAATTAAAACAAGAGAGTGGGGTGAGCGAGAGTGTTTCAATGGCAAGGCTCTATCACCAAACCCTAGAAGATGGATGACCCTAGGTGTAGATAACCTAGGCCTAGGATGTCACCTCCCTTTTAACTTTTAGAAAAGTAGAGCTAGCACAAGGGAAAAAGTGAAAAGAGTGTAGCAAAGGCTAGGCTCTTCTTTCCTTCTTCAATGGCTGAATATTTCTCTTTTAGGGGACATGAAACGAGGACCTACTTGTGTGCTTGTCACCTAGGTTTTAAATCAATAAATTTATAATAATTGCAAGAATACAAATCTACAACCATTCAATTAAGAAGTTTTGCAGAAAATACACTTACATATCATGAAGAAATATCAATGCAAACCCTAGTTGTAAACCTTCCTTCAAGAGAAATTCCAAATATGCCAAGAACATCCTTCCATCAACAAGTGTGCCTCCTTTAAAAGACTAAATACCCAAACTAGGGCGCAAAAATCAGACCTCCAAAAGAGTGAGTTGTGTGTTATGTTCAAATGAGGGAAAAACATCCTTAATATATAGTGTATCATGACCTATAATTAAAATTAGGTCATTAAATATAGCCGACAAGGCTACAAACCAAAATCATACTGTTTTTTCATTAAATGCTAAGTAAAAGACCTAAATGAGAAAAAAGTGAGACGTCAAGCCCCTTTGAGGGAGACGTTAGGCCCTTTTGGGGCTAGTCCAGCATCCAGAAGTCAAACGTTAGCCCTTCCTGGGCTCCTCCAAGCTACCACACGTGCTAGCCGTCCTTTCAAACTGCTACATGCTCAAGGAGACATCAAGACCTCCTGGGTGACGTCCTGGTCATCAAAAGGAAAATGTTCCATCTGAAGTGGGTCAACCCCCCTAGGCTAGGCTCAGCCAAAGTGTCCTGGATGGAACATCCTTCTTCCTCTCATGTGCAAAGTCTTGACCAATTACTGTCCTGTCTCTTCCCATGATGGGGTCCCAACAACCATCTGATGGGCTCTTCAGCCCCATGGAGGTCTGAGCTAATCATCTCCCCATGTGTACCGGTCCAACTGGTACCTGTCCATTGGGCATGGTCCTGCACATCAAAAACTTCTCCCTCCATGGGATCATTAGTCACAGGGATCATAGCAATGCCAATCACGTTTCATCATTAATTTTATCAAATACATGCATAAAACCCCTGATATATCAATCAATAGCTCAAAGACATTACAATGACCTACAATACAAAGCCAAAGAAAGAGACAAAATACCCTATTGGGCCAACATCCATAAGAAAAGGAAAGTCTCCAGAGGGTACCATCCAAGCCATGCAAAATGAGGTGATGTGGTCAAAGGATGTCCAAACATATGGGTAGAGTGAGAGATAGGGATGCATGATATTACTTGTGGGTGCCTTTGTATAAGGTGAATTGTACCCGTCATAGATGCAATTCTTTCCAAGCCCTTTATTTCCTTTATTCTTTTCTTTTCTTTATTTTCTTTTTCTTTTTATTTCAAGGACTAACTAGAGGAAATTGCCTTGGTGTGGTGACCATAGCTAACAGTGTTACCCACAAGCACTTTCACAGAGATGATAAGGCTGGCTCGTGATGAGACCCCCTTTCCCTTGGCCATGTAACCAAAGGTCACTGCCCTAGCATGGTAACCAGATAACGACAATGTCATACTACTAGGTACCCATGAACATAATGGTCTAGCTCGTAATGAGACCCCCTATCCTCTTGGTTAGGTCTTGTTTTTGTTATTTTTCTTCAGGTCCCTCTTATTTATTGCTGAGAGGATTTTTATTGCCTTCTCGAGGATCCCTGGGTGAGGCATCTATAGGTTTCATTTTTTATGGCTTTTATCTTTTACTAGCTGTTTTACCTTCTGGGCCTTTAGCCCCTTCTTCCCATGAGATAAGGTGCAACCCCACAAACAAATCATCCTAATGCCTAGACTAGGGGAATGGGGCAGATGAGTAGGAGATAAGATGTAAAAGTGATGATATGATGGGAGCAGATGATAGCTCTTCAGAAATCCTCCCAGTGGCAAACCAAAACCTATGGGTACAAGCTTGCTAGGACACCTCATTAGTCCCCCCAACCATGGTCAAGTGGGTCAATGTAATATCCAAGCAGTCGTCAGAAATAAAAGGAATTTGATGCATATATCTAAAGGTTATAATGATAAAAAATGACACATACCATGATACCTAGACCACCTACCTCATGGAGCAAGAGTCTTCTCCGATGCAAGTCTAAGCCGAAGGTGATGGATGTTGCTACTGAAAATACAAGTCTGATGAAAGAGAAGAAAGATGGGCCCTCCAGGGCTATTCTCAGGTCAATCCTGCTCTTGGTACTCCATGTATAGGACCTATGGGCCTCGAGACATGATATCCTAGTTATCCATAGAAATCAGGGAAAACATCTGGCTCCAACTCGGGGACATGTGCTCACTGTAGAGCGCATGAGAACCTCAACATCTCTGGCATAACCCACATACCTTCTCAACTCGAAAAGGGCATCAGTAACAAAGGTGGGGTGGTATTGCCACCCCGCACATATAGACATATATATAAATAAGTAAAGCAATCACAAATGTGAATATAAAGTGAAGTACTTACCTGTACTTACCTTTTGGTTGGATGTTGGTGTAGTCAAACAACCAGTGAATCCAACCCAACAACGTTCCTCGATACCTGCCTTTGTGCTTCATTATAAATCAAAACAGTGATAAGTCAAGCATAAAAATGTCATGAGTTAGAATATATATCATATCATCAGGAATATCAAAGTCTAACTCATGGAGGCAGATGGGAGGGATAAAATCCTGCCAAGTCCATCTCTGAGGAAAGTATTCAATCCACTTCCGTAAAAGGTGAATAAAATTCCAAGGTTCAGAACACTGAGTCAAAAGGTCGACACACTGGCTACCTAAGATGTTCTCATACCGTGAAGTCTAGGAAGGGATTGACAAAGATCTAGCAGACGACTGGAAAACTATCAAGGGAAAGTTGAAAAACCGAGATAACAAACTTGCAGTATCCAACCAACCCTTGGAGTCTAGGGTTTTCCTAGGAGGAAACTCAACATAAAAAAGGTACTTCCCAACTACACCTTTAAAGGAAAAGCACGGTAAATTAATAATAGGTGGCTAGAGTGAAAATTCATGAGAATCCTTCTTTAGGCAAACACTGTTTTTACTCCTATCAAAATCCGAGCATAGTGGCGGTTGATATTCATATTCATAAGGTAAATCTAAGTGCTCTAAGGAGTAATCATCAAAGGCCTCAAGGTAAGACCGAACATCATCAGGCAAATATTGTACTCGGTCAACCTTGGGTGTTTGTGGAGAGCCAGTGAAAATCTCGTCTCCCTATTGCCACTGGTCAAGAGCTTGCTCTGATAATTGCAAAGGAAACACTTGGAGATGACTTTTTATGTCATAGATGGGATCCATATCATAACTAACTGTGTCCCACCTACGTCTCCCAACATGTATGAATTCGTCAAAATCAACTATGTCAGTGTCAGTATCATAACATGGAGGAGTCAAAACATCCAATACTTTTGTACTCTCTGTGTCATAAGGTAAAGAATCACTAAGAACTTGGAAGGGGGAATAATTTACCTCACTTAATCCTTCCTGTGCAAGAGTTTTAAGTATTTGGATAGCTTCATCAAGTGGAAGATCTGCCTCTACATCTTCAGTCTTGAGACATAGGGGATATAGGTTGTCCAAGGTTTCCATTTCTTCTTCACTCTCTGAGTCATAGAACAAGGTATCATCAACAAACTGGAAAGGAAAATGACTTACCTCATTCTCTTCATCTTGTGTAGGAGGGACAAGATCTTGGAGAGCTTCATCAGACTGAGGAGCGGTTATTGGTGCTTCATCCTCATAATCCACGTCTCTAGTTATATCTTTGCTACATTCTATTAGATTATGGGAGAGGTCTTGCTCTTCTTCAAGGGGTTGATAATGGTCTTCATAAACCTCATCTCTTATATCAGAGGATTCTTGGTATTGATCATGATATGCTCTCCTGAGATCTTCTACAATCTCAGTGGTGAATCCTTTGTGGTCTAAGGTTACCATGAGGTTTTGAAGGACATCTTCATACGTTTGGCGATCTGGCTTAGTAAGGTTTATAAACCTACTAATGAGGTGTATGAAAGATGATATTCCCCTGTCTTTGCAACAAATCTTAAAATGATCTTGTAAGTAGGATGGCAGAGTGAGTAAGAATTTTTTTATAAGAGCATCCTCTCCTCCCAACTTTATCTCGATCAAATACTCCAAAACATTTACTATGTGAGGAGCTGGGAGGCCCAAAAATGTTGGAGAGTTGTTTAGCCATTTTGTATCAAAGTGATTTTGGTATCCTTGAAAAATTCTGAAATCAATACTCGGATACATTTGTTCCCAGTGTGCCATGATCCCATAACTTGGAAATATCACAGAAAGTAAGGTGGCACCTTGAGAAATATTAGTGGAGTCGCCAGATAATTTGCCTGAAACTATCAAAGGGTAAGGGAAAGCACCCTAGTGGAGTCATTAGGTAAGCTTGTAAGATAAGGCTCTTGAGGCAAGGCTTACCAAAAATATTTGTCATTTAAGGAGAATTGACTCAGTGTTCCCCAACATCAGTGCCAAAATGTTATCACGCAATTTGTAGCTAGGTCAAAATTCTAAAGGATAGAGGCCAAACTGGTGTAATAGGAACCTTCCCCACCCAATGCCACCTCAATGGGGAGGTTCTTTCTATTTAGGGAGGTTAACTCAAGGGAGACTTCCCCGGTAACCTGGGGTTTTGAAGAGGCTGAAGTATGAAGGTCAAGGAAAAAGTTCCTCCTCATAGGTTACCACCAAGGTCATAAAGTCCGACTAATCAACCAATAAATGAAGTGTATGCCCAAATGAGAACACTTGCCAGGAACAAGACAATAGCAAAGAATATATGTAGGCTATAATTCAGTGGGTTAGTACTTCATGTGACTATCTGACATTAATATATAAGTAATGTGAAACAACATATATCAATAAGATCAATGTTTCATCAACACAGCAATGGAAAAGTATCAATTCATCAATAACTATTGAGATGATGTAGCCAATATTGTATTTAATCAATCTTTTACTCAATAAATTATTTCAACCATCATCTATTTGCTTATAAATAAAAGGGTGCTACGTCAAGATGGAACAACCAAGTATGACGTCAGTCTAGTTAGGGTTTCAAATTTAAAAGTTTTCAGAGGTTGTTTGAGCACTTTCACTTCAACATTGTGGATCTAAGATTAATGCCTAGGGGTAGATGGAGTCAATTAAGGAGAGGTTGCAAGTTTGAAGGGATAAAAGGCTAAGGAAAAGAGGGAAAGGTTCTAGAGTGCTGCAATGGCAGGGTCCTAGAATCAAAACCCTAGGGGAAAGAGGCTCACTTCGATGTTGCTTAAGCAAGGCCTCGTGCTCTTTCCTCCTTCCTTAGGTCAAACTTGGCAAAATGACTAGCATGAAAGATAAATTAAAACAAGAGAGTGAGGTGAGGGAGAGTGTTGCAATGGCAAGGCGCTATCACCAAACCCTAGGTGTAGATAACCTAGGCCTGGGACGTCACCTCCCTTTTAACCTTTAAAAAATCACAACTAGCACAAGGGAAAAAGTGAAAAGAGTGTAGCAAAGGCTAGTCTCTTCTTTCCTTCTTCAATGGATGAATATTTCTCTTTTAGGGGACATGAAACAAGGACCTACTTGTGTGCTTGTCACCTAGGGTTTTAAATCAACAAATTTATAATAAATGCAAGAATAAAAACCTACAACCATTCAATTAAGAAGTTTTGCAGAAAATACACTTACATATCATGAAGAAATATCAATGCAAACCCTAGTTGTAAACCTTCCTTCAAGAGAAATGCCAAATATGCCAAGAAAATCCTTCCATCAAAAAGTGTGCCTCCTTTAAAAGACTAAATACCCAAACTAGGGCACAAAAATCAGACCTCCAAAAGAGTGAGTTGTGTGTTATGTTCAAATGAGGGAAAAACATCCTTAATATATAGTGTATCATGACCTATAATTAAAATTAGGTCATTAAAAATAGCCGACAAGGCTACAAACCAAATTCATACTGTTTTTTCATTAAATGCTAAGTAAAATACCTAAATGAGCAAAAAGTGGGATGTTAAGCCCCTTTGAGGGAGACGTTAGGCCCTTTTGGGGCTAGTCCAGCATCCAGAAGTCAAACGTTATCCCTTCCTGGGCTCCTCCAAGCTGCCACACGTGCCAACCGTCCTATCAAACTGCTACATGCTCAAGGAGATGTTGAGACCTCCTGGGTGACATCCTGGTCATCAAAAGGAAAATGTTCCATCTGAAGTGGGTCAACCCCCCTGGGCTGGGCTCAGCCAAAGTGTCCTGGATGGAACGTCCTTCTTCCTCTCATGTGAAAAGGCTCGACCAATCACTGTCATATCTCTGCCCCTAATGGGGTTTCAACAACCATCTGATGGGCTCTTCAGCCCCATGGAGGTCCAAGCTAATCATCTCCTCATGTGTACCAGTCCAACTGGTACCTGTCCTTCGGGCATGGTCCTGCACATCAAAAACTTCTCCCTCCATGGGCTCATTAGTCACAGGGATCATAGCAATGTTAATCACGTTTCATCATTAATTTTATCAAATACATGCATAAAACCCATGATATATCAATCAATAGCTCAAAGACATTACAATGACGTACAATACAAAGCTAAAGAAAGAGACAAAATACCCTATCGGTCCAACATCCATAAGAAAAGGAAAGTCTCCAGAGGGCACCATCCAATCCATGTAAAATGAGGTGATGTGGTCAAAGGATGTCCATACATATGGGTAGAGTGAGAGACATGGATGCATGATATTACTTGTGGGTGCCTTTGTAGAAGGTGAGTTGTACCCGTCATGGATGCAATTCTTTCCAAGCCCTTTATTGCCATTATTCTTTTCTTTTCTTTATTTGATTTTTCTTTTTATTCCGAGGACTAACTAGAGGACATTGCCTTGGTGTGGTGACCATAGATGACAGTGTTACCCACAAACACTTTCACAGAGATGATAAGGCTGGCTCATGATGAGACCCCCTTTCCCTTGGCCATGCAACCAAAGGTCACTGCCCTGGCATGGTAACCAGATAATGACAATGTCATACTACTAGGTACCCATGAACATAATAGGCTGGCTCATAATGAGACCCCCTATCCTCTTGGCTAGGTCTTGTTTTTGTTATTTTTCTTCAGGTCCCTCGTATTTCTCGCTGAGAGGATTTTTATTGCCTTCTCAGGGATCTCTGGTCAAGGCATCTCTAGGTTTCATTTTTTATGGATTTTATCTTTTACCAGCTACTTTTACCTTCTGGGCCTTTAGCCCCTTCTTCCCACGAGATAAGGTGCAACCCCACAAACAAATCATCCTAATGCCCAGACTAAGGGAATGGGGAAGATGAGTGGGAGATAAGATGTAAAAGTGATGATATGATGGGAACAGACAATGTCTCTTCAGAAATCCCCCCTGTGGAAAACCAAAACCTATGGGTACAAGCTTGCTAGGACACCCCGTCAGTCCCCCCAACTATGGTCAAGTGGGTCAATGTAAGATCCAAGCAGTCATCAGAAATAAAAGGAATTTGATGCATATATCTAAAGGTTATAATGGTAAAAAATGACACATACCATGATACCTAGACCAACTTGTTGGACACACCTACCACACTTAGAGGGGGGGTGAATGAGTGTGGGGCTCTTTTTCCCAAAACTTCCCTCTTGCACAAAAACTCATCAATTAGCATTCAACATTTATTCATTACCCATTGTTTTCATTTATAACCAGTTACATTCAACATTTATTCATTACCCATTGTTTTCTTTTATAACCGCTATATGTGAACACATATCAAAGAAATATATATCATCATCAACAAGTCATCACCACAATGAACACAAAGAACACAAGATGTATGTACAATTTTCTTTTTATTACGACAACAACTTTGGGGTTTATCAAGAACAACTGAATAGAGTAAACTCTACAAGAGCACCAGCTCTATATAAGACTAGCTTGCATTCTCATCACCAACGATGAGTAACAACTCAATACATCAACTGGTACCATAAACAAGAGCATCAACCATGCACCACACCCGCGCTAAACAACCGGTGAATCAACCTCGCATTCAAACAAGTGCATCCAACCCATGTGAAAAGTATATACCAATCATGTTTCAACTACTCATCAACACGATTCATCAATATGTACTAAAATCATCAACTATACACCTCATGTATGTGCCAACTCATCAATTGCTTGTCTCAACCATGACTAGTTTTGATTAGTCAAAAACCCTAACTTGAAATAATCATAACTTTGTACCTATACTAAATAAAGATCTGAAACTGATACACACAATGTTCCTCAGTGTGTTTTATGCAATTCCTCTGCGGCACCATTTGGAACCTCTTAGAAAAGGAGTTATAAAATGGCATACCTTGTCAATTATGGCTTATTCTAGAGAGGACCTTGTAGAGCGTGTCTCGCGACAAAATATTTGATGAATATATTTGAAAATATTACAGAATAATAAAGACTTTAATATAACCAACACAATTGGTCTCACTCGAATTTGATCTGTTATGAAGACACGACGCTTTTGCACCAAACACTCCATTTGACTAGTTTCGTGACTAGCCACAAACCCTCTTTTTCCACGGAGGGTAACGCCCAAAATACAACGAACCACAAGCTGAATATTTAACCACCGATACTTGGATATGTTTCTCACTTGCATAGAAATTTTAGGATTGAACTATATAAAAAACGTTATAAAGGAAATGGTGAGATGACCAGAAATAACATACCTTAGAAAGCACCATCAAAAATAATTTATCCTTCCTTGCATTTCGCCTTCTTTCTTCACTTTCCTCAGAATTTGGCTTATATATCCTTGGTTGTATAAGTCACCTATATATTCTATATGCTCAAGTGTGATCTATACCAAAAATTTTCAAGAAGCTCTCACAAGAAACTCTCCATCAATAATTCAAAATATATTCTCACAAGAATCTCCATTGATCCACAAAAGATGATCTTACAAGAGACCATTGCTATCTTTATTTATATCTTCATCCTTTAGGGTCACTTAACCCTTTTTAGGTCACTTAACCCATTTCTAGTTCACTTAACCCATTTTCCTTATTTTAGGGTTTTTCAAACCACTTTCCATGAATAGAAAGTTCCAATACTTTAACATTTAAATATTCCTTGATTTTCAATTCATTTTATCATTTCGATTTTGTCACTTCTCTTTGATTATTTAAATAATCCACCTTGAATTTGTCACTTAATTTATCATTTAAATAATATTAACCCATTTCTAGGTCACTTAACCTATTTCTCTTATTTTAGGGTTAACCACTTTCCATAAATATTCTTTCTTGATTTTGTCACCTCACTTTATCATTTCTTGATTTTGTCACTTCTCTTGATTATTTAAATAATCCACCATGAATAAATAATATTAACCCATTTATAGGTCATCACTTAACCTATTTTCCTTATTATTTTAGGGTTAACCACTTTCCATAAATATTCCTCTTGATTTTGTCACCTTTATTTTATCATTTCTTCTTGTGGGTCACTTTGGACTTCTTTGACTTTGGGGACTTCAAGCCTTCATGTGAGGGTCCTTCATCTCTATCTTCGTAAGGCCATAACTCTCAAACCAGGAGGAGTTATGTGACATTCCACATACCACCAGAAATGGCATGACAAGCACTATCCATCTAGGATAGTTTCACCAACAATTTCCTTGATCTTCATCTCTTTATTCCTCATACAAACATGGGTCCTCCAACCTTTCTTCTAGGATAACTCAATCCGTAAAGCGTCTTCCTGTGAGGGATTTCACCATAAGGGGACCAATTTGAAGTTCATCCATTTGTGCACCTTATCAATCATGATAAGACAATAATGAGTTATCTATACATTTTTCCAACAATGCATCATATACCAATGGAACCACATCGATCCATCTTCGTCATCTATCAATGAAACTCATTGATCCATCTTCATCTATGCATTCTCATCAAGGACACTACATATTATATTACATAAATCATCAGTCAATCAATCCTTTGACATCAATCAATCACTTGACATCAATCAATCAAACCATTGGCATCAATGACAACATGATCCAACACAACTACCTCATGGAGCAAGATTCTTCTCCGATGCAAGTCCAAGCCGACGGTGATGGATGCTGTTGTTGACAATACAAGTCTGATGAAAGAGAATAAATATGGGCCCTCCAGGGCCATGCTCAGGTCAATCCTGCTCTCGGTACTCCATGTCTAGGACCTATGGGCCTCGAGACATGATCTCCTAGTTATCCGTATAAATCGGGGATAACAGGTACCAGACATAGAAAAGATAGCTTGCACACAGTGGGGGAGGAGAGATCAGAAAGAACAAGCTGCTCCACACAGCCTGAAGTCGAATTGAAATAGAAGTATCAGATCTGAAGTGCCTCGGGATGAGTCACAGGTAAGTGTTAGGGTCCTGTTGGCCCTTTGTTCTGGAAGAAAGTGAATATTAAGGCAGAAAAGATGAAATGCGAACTGTGTAGAGAACAATGGCTGATATTGGGTTGAAGTGAGAAGAAGAGTAGAAAAGATGGAGTGAAGTAAGATAAATAAATCCGTTGGATGAGGATATCAAGGAAAATAGATCAACAAGGAAGACATATTGTGGATAACTCAGCAAGCAGAAAAATCCACTAGTAGATGCTTCGAGAGAACCGCGAGAGTAAGAAGGAAAGATAGGTTAGTGAAGCCCTAAAAATGCGAGTCAAGTTGACCTAGGGTTTTAGACACCTAGGGTTTTTTTATATAGGGTTTTGGCACTTAGGTTTCGACCTAAGGTGGTCAGTGAGATATTGTAATGTATAAATAAAGGTCAAGAGGACCTGGGATGGTTTCATTCAGAGTTAGATGATGTGATGATGAGTTATTGTTATTATTACTGAGAGGGAAGTATTGTGTTGAGAGAGCATTTTGTATTGTATGATATTCAATTGGGTGCGAAGATCAACTCTGCAGCTAGGTGCGCAGGGAAGGGAGGAAGAGAGAAGAGATAAAGAGAGAAGATCTTCTAGCTAAGAGTTCATATAAGACTGTGTGCTTTCACTTAATATATTATAAAGCACAGTTCTGTGGACGTAGCCCTAGGGAGAGGGTGAACCACATACATATTGTTGTTGTGTGTGATTGATGTTGTGTTCTTTAGCCCTTTGATATATGGTTGTTACATTATTGTGTTAGATCTGACAGATAAATGTGTGAAGTAGGTCTAAGCTGGTAATTAATATCTAGATGTCATGTTATTTTTGTATTGGATCCACTTTACATTTCCTCTGGTTGTAGACATATGTGTCCTACAACCCCCTATAGCTACTTCAGGTGAGACTGCATCTGCTTCGTAGGTGTTTCCGAAAGGGCCAGTAGTTAGGGATTGTTGGTGAACCATTAGAGCTGAACCCTGGGTTTTCCCTTGTGCCAACATAGGTCTAGAGGCAGAGGGGATTTTTCTCATAATATAGAGATTGGTTCTGATGCGGCAGAGGCACGTGCCTCGAAAATATTGGTTGGTTTGGGGTTCACAAAATCTATGCAAGGCCACCCCACAAAACCTTTCAGTGGAGGTTGGTGTATGAGGCTCTCTTTGGAAAGATATTTGTTTGTTCAACCGACCCTTCTGTTATTGGTTGAGCCTATTAACCTTTGGACCTTAGGGATGTTCTATGGCTAGAAGAATATTTCAGTAGGTGGAAGAAAACACTTGATGTTGTATCACGTGATCGTAACTTCTTGAACTCTGTTTGCACTGTTATCATTCATCTCCATGATGAGAAACTTCATTTCTACAAAGGTTCAACAACTGTAAGTCACACACACAATTATTTTCGAGATAAATGGGATAAATTTGATGTAGATGCTGCAGTAAAAATCAAGAGTGCAAGTAAATATGCACATATACAGAGTTCATTACAGAAGAACAATGGTTCTTTGGTTTTAATTTCAATCACAGGGATGTTTTTATTCACCTCTCATACTATATTCAAGAAAACAAAGTTCCTTGGAATTTCATTTTTGCAGCTTTGTTGAGCACCTGTCAAAGTGACAAGGTGGGAATTTTTCTTCATCAACACATAATAATTTGTTAGATATCTTCAAGTTATTATTCCATCTTTAGAGTATTATATGAAGAATCATTTTTTCAAGCACTTATACTAATTTTGTCTTTGTGACCGTATGCATTACAATGGTGTTTGAAAAATTTGTTCTAAGAAAGTAATGCATATTTTTCCTGAAGCTGTGATCATAAAATGGTGATATGATCACCTATAGATATCTCCTACAACATTATGTGATCACCCAGTAATAATGAGTTCATTTATTGCAAGTAAGACAATGAATATTTGAAATAAAGCCTTAGTCTTGATAGGCACTGCCAAATGTGCTACAAATTCCTATTTTGGAGGTTTCAAAGGATCAGTGGTTGCCAGGTGTCAATATGGATCTTTTCCAGTTTCTAGAAGATCAGTTATGAGTTGGAGGGCCATTTGTCAAAGAGATAATTGCTCAAAAGGGATAGTTCATCAACATAAAGAAATATTAGGGGTGTGGTCAACATTACCCTAGTTTTTATCTTTTTAGTTATTTTATGTTATCCACATGTCTCCTTTCCATTTTGAGGGCACTCCTATGATAGGAGGGTTATTCGAATGATAGTTATGTTACTGACAGGGGAAGATATAAAAAATACTATTGTAAGTCGGATTGGGGGTTAGAGGAGCTAAGTGAGAGGGGTCTTTCGACCAAGAGGAATTCATAAGTGGTTTTCACTGTGTATTTTTCTTTCTCTGTATTTTTCAGACTTTTGATTCCATATCAATAAAGATCAAATTTTCCTTTTACATTTCTTGTTTTCCTCTGTGTACTAATGTTTAATGAGTGACTAATTTACTCTTCTTCTTATTCATACAATGATTGAGTGAGGTCTTCGTTCTTTGAATTGGTGATATAGAATTTGTTAATACACAAATTTTTACTGTGAGTTGAATGTCATAAGTGATGGAAGTATCTCTGACATGTTCAGATCACAATTTTCTTTTTCTCGTTTATTTATCAAGCTTGTTGTCTGATCTAAAGTTTCTAAGGCCACTTTTGTTGAAGGATATAGTTGGGAATGTGTACAGTACATGAATCTGACTGTCCTTATGGTCAAATCCCTATGACTCTAAATATTATCTTTAAAGTTTTAAAATTTTAATTCTTTGCATGCTACCAAGCTCACCTGATTTACAGTCTAGGGTGACTCTTGGAGTGATAACATAAATGGTGTCATTTTCGGGGATCGAAGTGTGAAGCTAGCTTCCCTGTGAGAACGACATAGATCTAACTCTTGATGGTAGACAAGAGAGGGACAGAGAAATTGACTATAATTATCTACCTCAAGACTCCACCATCAAGGAATCCATTGGAGGAAGGATCCTACTGATAGAAAGATGACCATACGAAAGGGGATGACCAGGTATAAGCTGATGAGCTTTCTTCATGAAGTCTTATTTTTCTTTATCAACTCTTTCCTATCTTTTCCTTTACATATAAAGAGGATCATCTTGTGATTTGTTTATTCAGATGATCATTAACCTTCCTTTATATATCCATCCTTTGAAGGAGAAAATATGCATATTGCTTGTGTTGAATATGTTGATTCTATATCCTCACCTCAACCTATTCATAAGGATGAGCTTTCTATTCAAATCCCTCCTGAATTTGATCACCCTTGTAACCTTGAGGATGTTGAAACTGATTGAAAACCTTCTCATATCTCATTACCTTCTTCTATTAATGTTGAACCTTTCCATCAGCTTGTCAAACCTCATATTCAACTCAAAGTTTTCAAACTAGAATTAGAGAAAAGATGTTTAAACCTTTAAGTCTGCAATATCACCTTCATCCTTATCCTCTTGATTTATTTGAGTATCTTCCCCGGTTTTCTGGAGAAGATCATGTTACATCTGAGAGGAATTTGGAAGCCTTTGAGAACTTTGTTGATCAGTTTGAAATAGTACATGATGATGTTACAATGAGGTTGTTGTCCAAATTGTTGTTTGGAGATGATGTTGTGTGGTTTAAAGTTTTGGGAGTCAATTCTATTGGTTCTTGGATCGAGCTATGCAATGCCTTTTTAAAGTGTTGGGGTAAGAACACATCCCTTGATTAGTACTTGGCTATTTAATGATTTGAGGAGAGGGGAAGAAGAATCCTTGGCTATCTTCAACATGAGGTTTTACAGTGTTTATTATAGCATTCCAGTGGAAATACGACCTTCCGAGACTACTGCCATGGTGTACTATGGAATGGATCAACATTCAGATCTTGTCCTTCTCTTGAGAGAAATGAAATATTCATATTTAATACACCTGTTTGAAGATGTTGAAGAAGTCAAAGAGAACATCCGGGCTTGCAAGAGGATTCAAGATCAAACATATTTTGAAAATCTGCATGCACAAGAGGAACAACAAGACTATGAGTATGTTTTACTTTTGGATCAAGATTCTTCAGTATTTGTAGATTTTTCTATGGACACAGATGCATGTAAAGCTTATGATAAATTTAAAAAACATGTTGATCATATAGTAACTTATGATTACATAGATAATTATATGTTCCTAGCTGATCATTATCAATGTGATTTAAAACCTGTTATACCATTATCTTGTGATCATCATGCTGAAAATGAAGAGACTACCATTTTTGATGATCAAGAGTTGCTCACAAGGGAACAAAAAGGTTATCTATTTGTAGGTAGAGAGGCATTCATGGATGATTGTTTATTTTCTGTGGATCAGAATGCTTTTGATCTTGGTTTCACGGATCTAGTTACAACTTATATGGAGTCATATGTTTCATATTTTATGAAAATTTCAAATTACATTATTTCACCGATATTCATGGGTGAGTATAGTTTTCTAAAGGAGTTTATGTCACTACTTCTATATTTTTTTTATTATTCATTGATCAATGACATAGATGGGATTATTTCAGTTTTAAAATTATGTGAATGGTTGCTGTGGAAATCTTCTTTTACTTGACCAAGTTGAAAATTTGGTTAGGGTAGGGTAGAATAGGTAATAAGCTCGCTTCCCGAGATTTTCTTTCCTTCAGTTTGTAGCGGGTCTTTCAGTTTTTCTTGAATAAGTGGTGGTAACATAGGTTGTTTTCATAGATGAATCCATAGCACAATGGATAAGGAAACTAGAACAAGCATCTGGAACTGCTAGGTACTTGGATCCTCACAGGGAGGCCTCCATCCCAGTTGGAGTGAGTGTTAGCACTCAAATGTGCACCATTAAAATTTAACGTTCTTCTCCAAATTTTGTGCTAGATTTGCAAAATCCTAGGGTATTTTGTTGTTCCCATATCCTCCATATTCTTTCATTAATCCTTCATTATCTATTATTATTAGTTTTTCACCAAATCCCGCAATCCTTGTCCTGGTCTACATTATAGGTGTCAGAGCTCCTATCATAGTCTTCCAAAACAACATACCTCATTAAGAATTTTATCCTCTTAAGAACTTAATTTCTTCACATGGGTGTGCATTTGTTTTTATTGTCGAAACCCCGTTAATATCATTATTATGTTTTAAAATCTTAAAAAAAGGGGGGGAACTTGAACAACATTTTACTTGTGAAAAATTAAAGGTTCATATTGGATTTTAAAGATTTTCTCGGGCTTATTATTTTGACCAAAAAATATTGGGCCCACAGGCCCAATATCCAATTGTCTGAGCCCACAATAGTCGAGCCAAGCACCTACACCAACACATAACACAAATCCCAATGCAAAACTCCAAGCCCTCAAGGAGGAGGATCCTACAAGGATTCCTTTGTGCACAACACATCAAAATACATTAAGACCGTTGTCATTTATAAAATAAAACGTTTTATTTATCCCTATAAATGTGGGATATCCTCCCTGCATATAAATAAAACATAGAGCACAACAACCAATTGCTGATTGGAGAGGTCCATGCCTGATGCCTTGTTCGACAACATTTTCACCAAGTGTCATGAGAAGATCCCACACGGGCTTTGAAAAATGCATTGATAGACCAAGTGTTGAGGTTTAAATCCTAACAACCCTGTGCATCGTGGAGTTTTTTTGTTTGAGATAGACAATACACACGAGTGCCAAGCCCATGAGATCATACCTTGTGCATAACTCAATGAATATCTATAGAAGTATTGGCGTATTTAAAAATGATATATGTTATTTCCTCGATTTATGCGGGATATGTCCCATATGGTAAATTTAAAAAAACACAGAGTTGTCAATGCAAACAATTGATAGCTGCAGGGTTTAAGGCATACGGTGTCAAGTTGTAGGGTTTGGAAGTTTTCTATCAGAATATCGATGCTCCATGTATCATCATCAGATAAAACACATTCAATTCCGAAGGTCGAGAGTTTTTCCATTACACATCAAGAATGCAGGTGTGAAGTGTTGAGTTCAGGTGTCAATCGCCAAATGCCAAAGTTAAGGAACCACTCATATGGAATGAATAGGAAGGTGAAAGAGGTGTTGTTTTAATGATACAGGTTCTAGTTTTGGGTCTTGTTCATCAAGTGGCATATAATCATGTTTATGATGCATCACAAATAGTCACAACAAAACACAACCTTGAGAAGCCAATTGCCAGATCCAGCTGGGTGGAATAGTTTGGGATGAAGGTTTTGATCATGATGGTTATCTGTTGTCACCCTCATCTTAGCACCCTTGAGGAAGTCTATTGTTTCCTGTAGACTAACCTGAGAGGATTCCTATTCAATGGAGATCAACTAGCCGACAAATTCCAGGCATGTTATGCATGTCACTTTCGATCACTTCCATGGCTTCCAGGGATCACTTGAATTTATTAGAAGGGTTACGAGTTCTAGTGTAAGTGTCTTTGGAGTTTCTGCATAATCATGTAGCGTTCATATAATTCAAGGAGGTCTAGAGGCAGAGGGGAATTTTCTCATAATACATATATTAGGTCTGATGCAGCAGAGGCATAGGCCTCAAAAATCTTGGATGGTTTGGGGTTCACGCAATCTATTTAGGGCCACCCCACAAAACCTTTCAATGGAGGTTGGTGTATGAGGATCTCTTTGCCAAGAGATTTGTTTGTTCAACCGACCCTCCTGTTATTGGATGATCCTACTAACCATCTCGATCTTAGGGTTGTTCTATGGCTAGAAGCATATTTAGGTAGGTGGAAGAAAAAAATTGATGTTCTATCACACAATAGTGACTTCTTGAACTTTGTTTGCACTATTATCATTCATATCCATGATGAGAAACTTCATTTCTACAAAGGTTCAATAGCTGTAAGTCACACACATGATTATTTTTGAGATAAATGGGATAAATATGATGTAGATGTTGCAGTAAACATAAAGAGTGCAAGTAAATATGCACATCTGCAGATTTCATTACAGAATAACATTGGTGTTTTGGTTTTAATTGAAATCACATGGATGTTTGTATTCACCTCTTAGACTGTATTCAAGAAAACACAGTTCCTTGGAATTTTGTTTTTGCAGCTTTGTTGAGCACCGGTCAAAGTGATAAGGTGGGAATTTTCATTCATCAATACATGATTATTTGTTAGATATCTTCAGGGTATTCTTCCATCTTCAGATATGTTAAGAACCAAACATCAATATAGCATAGAAAAACCTCAAGAAAAGTACTCAACGCCTTGAAGAAGAGATAATATCAGATAATAAGACTCTTCGAGGGGGCAACCTCCTTTTACCCCACTTAAATGTTCAAGTACAAGATGA
>SNQJ01S0010863.1:195150-213463 GCA_010110895.2 Picea sitchensis | reverse complement strand
GTGATAGGTATTACTGGGCCCTGTCCTTTATTTGTATTCTTAGAAGTCCATGAGCCAACATAACACACATAGCACCAAATCCAATGCCCAATACTAAGCGTTAACCAAAGAGAGGATTGAAAGTGATCTAGGTGGATATTGGTGGCCACCCACCTTCTCCAACTGGCCCAAAACATGTTTCTGGCAATTTTGGTAATTTACTATTTTTAGCAGTTTTTAACTTCCGGGGCCATTTTGAGGCCTTAAACGATGTTTTTTGAGAAAACTACGCAGTCCCTCTTATCAAGATGATGAACTATACTTTGGCTAGAGGAGACAAAGACAAGTCTGCCACACTACCTCAAAGAAGTCTTGGACTAGGGAATCATACTCCCTCTTTCAAAAATAACTTAGTAGCAGACCTAGACTTTATTCAATATAGAAAAGCAGATGATGAGAAATCTCAAGATGTTGTGAGGTTACAAAATTATGAAAATTATCAATCTATCTGTCTTGCTCAAAATCTGGATGATATGGCACAAGACATCATGCAGACCAAATCACACATGAAAGGTCTACATTCTAAGATTGATAATCTTGAACAAAATCAAGAGACTCTCAAATCTCAACTTGTACAGATTTTAGAGAAATTAGATACAATTCAGACTACAATACATAGTCTAAAAGAATCTTATGATAAGGAGAAAGCCCCTTCATATCCTATCAACTAAGATGAGCTAGAAAATAAAGATTCTTACAAATGGTTTGGAACAGCTTCTACTTCTACCAAAGATCAAAAACATTTGACTCTGAATCAACTAGCTACAGAAATGGCTAATCCTGTTCTTTTAAGAATAGCTCAAGTTTTCTTGATAGCACAAGAAAAGCTAGATTTAGTCAAATCACAATTCTCTTCTTTAGAAGAAGAAGTTAAATCTGAACATCAAAAGACTATCCCTCAAGTCACTTTTATAAAAGGGATAGATGAAGCTGAAAGCTCAAAAGCTAATGCACCTAGATCGTCTGATGATGATGTAGGAGGAAATCCTTTCCAATCTGCATGGGAAAAATGGTGCAATGCTAAATATGGTTCCAGTAAAAAGGTCCCATTTGATCCAAAAAATTCTTCTGAACATTCTTCTTTTAGCAGAGAAAACATAGAGCCAACCCCATTGTCTAATCTGAATTGCAGATCTCGTAATGAGATGATGATCATATTTCAGAAATGGCAGGCTTGGGAAAAAACTCAAATGATGATATTTAGAAACAGAGTTGTCTGGAATGAGTTAGCCCTCAGACTAACTTGGGGATTCACTGGAAACCTCGGACTCTAATGGGACAGAGTCAATGAAGTTGATAAGATAAGAATAATGAATCATGATAATCCAATAGAAGAGCTTATCAAAGCTGTAGTACATGAATTCTATGGTAGTACTAAAATAGATTCTGAACATTATACAGACTTGTTTATGAATCAACAACTATGTCATGTTTCTCAACTACCAGAATTTTTATGTACTATGCAAGATCTTTTATACAAAGCTCCTGACCCAGAAAATGTGGCATATCTAAGAAAATATCTTGCTGCCATGCCTGGAAAAATTCTTGATCTTGTTAGAGAAAGACTAGAAACCATGGAAATTAGTCTAGAAGAACTTTCTTTAGTAGGATTACATGAACATGTAGTCACAACCCTACAGAAAGAATTTTTAAGAAGATAGACAAAAAATATGTTAAAAAGCAATTATTGTTTGACTCAAGTATCTATGATACTTTTGCTTAAACATATCACTTTGGTTGTTAGAAACAGAATAAAAAGAAAGACTCATGTAGGAAAGATTGTGGTTGTTTTAAATTCTCTAGGAAAAAAAAATCCAGTTCTTTTACAAAAATGTTTCCTAGAAGATTTAGTGAAAACACCCAAAGACCTAGAAAAGCCTATTTTAAACGCAGGCCAAGACCAACTCAAGCAAGCAAAACCACTTACTTTATCTGTAAAAGCCTGGCCACTAGGCTTCTCAGTGTCCTCTGCATCAGAAAACCAAATTTCAAACGAAGATAATAGATCTCTTCCAAACAAGATATGATCCTGCCGAATGGGAAATGGTTTCTAAACGTTCAAATGGTGAATTTCTATCACTAACTGAGTCTGACGAATCTGATACTCCCACTATTGACTACCAGTCTGATTCTGATCAATCACAAATCACTGATACTATGAATTTTCTGGACATCAAAATGATGTCAACCTTTTTTGACCTCCCCTCTCTTCTTCATCAGAGGCCTTTCTTAGCACAGAAACTGAATAGGTTAACCCCTGGACAGTTTCAACTTTTCAAAAGATATCAAGCTCAGATTGATCTTGTCTCTTCTCAAATTGCCCGACACCAACAACCAAGCGTGGTGAATATTCAGGATTAGACACCAAAAGATTATGATTTCACTTCATCTAAACCTAAAGGCAATAAGGTAGAGAAACATATCTTTACCTCTCTGAAAGGAATAAGAGAAGAAGAATAGGAAGATGATTCTCTAGATAAAACTATTCAGCATCTAGAAGAATCAACAAAAGAAAAAGAAAAAGTAATGGATGAGCTATGGAAAAATATCAAAATGGAAAAGGAAGAACTGAACTTTCTCAGGAATAAAAGAGATGAACAATGGGAAAGAGAAATGTTTGGTCATGACACAGAAATTGAAACTAGTGAGTCTAAACAAATTAATGGTTTTTAAGATAGACTAGTAATTTCCGTGGATATAAAAGTTTCAGGATATCTGCAGTATACTTTGGATGTACAGCTTGATACAAGTGCTATGAACTCATGTGAAAAATATGGAGCAATACCATCTTATTATTGGAAGCCTATTGATATTGCTTTCAGAGCAGTAAATAAGACTGAGATCAGAATTCAGTCTTTTGCTCTTGACTTTCCAATTATCATACAAGGAGCAAAGGTAGTTGTCAATCTTTATTGCTTTGACACTGGAGCACATATGTTGCTTGGACAAGATTTTGTAAATATATGTTTTCCATTTACAATAGGTAGAAATTTTGTACATATTACAATTTTGGGAGAACCTATAACAATCCCTAGTAAGTCCTCCTATGAATCAAGGATTGCAGTAAAGAAATCTCTCCCACAGATAGAAAATACTGCTGAGAATTTAGTCCGGATCTAGAAAATAATAAACAATGCAGAAAGACATGGATTAGAAGAAATTAAGGATGTTAAAGAAAAGATAGAAAAAGACTATACATCAGATCATCCTAATGCTTTCTGGACAAGGGAACAATATTTTGTCAGTCTTCCCTATAGAGAAGATTATGTTGCAAAACCACAAAAGGCCTCAACCAACCATATGTCTCCCAGAGAAATTGAATATTGCCAGCAGGAGATAAAAGAACTCCTAGAGAGAAAGCTAATAGAACCAAGCAGAAGCCCTTGGGCTTGCCCAACATTTTATGTGAATAAACATAGCGAACAAAAACGAGGAAAGCCTAGAATGGTTATAAATTATAGAGCTTTAAATGAAGCTCTACTTCCTATAAGATTTCCTCTTCCTTCTAAAGAATTGCTTTTCTCTAAGATTGGTAAATGCAACATCTTCAGTAAGTTTGATCTAAAGAGTGGATTCTAGCAAATAGGGATAGTTCCTAAAGACAGGTACAAAACAACTTTTGTTGTACCTAATGGACAATACCAATGGAGATTCATGCCTTTTGGATTGAAAAATCCACCCTCAGAATTCCATAAAAGGATGGACGATATCTTTAAACATTTGAATTTTTTCATTGTATATATAGATGATCTTCTTGTTTGTTCTTATGATAGTAAATCTCATGTACAAGACTTGAAGACGCTATATGATCTATTGTTCCATCGTGGTTTGGTTTTAAGCAAGTCTAAGCTTTGTTGGGCTCAGACAAGAATTGAATATTTAGGAATTATTCTTTCTAAGGGAGCAGTTGAGTTATAGGAACATGTGCTGAAGAAACTCTTTGAATTTCCATATGAGATTCTGGATCAAAAGCAGTTGAAAAGATTCCTAGGTTGTCTAAATTACATTAGACAGTTCTATGAAAACCAGGCTAAAGATGTAAGGATACTTCAGAAGCGCCTGAGTAAGGTAATACCTTGGAATAATAATATGACATCAGTTGTTAAGTAATAAAACATAAAATCCATAACCTGCCAAAGTTATATCTTCCAGATATTTCATTATAGCTCATCTTAGAGACAGATGCTTCTAATGATACGTGGGCAGTTGTATTGCTTCAGAAGAATGGACCAAAGTTGGAAGAAGTCTATATATATGCTTCTGGATGTTTCAGTGAGACAAAATCTAAATATCCTTCATCCCATAAAGAAATATTAGCTGTAAAAAATGGGATTAAGAAGTTTAGATTTTTTTTAAAACCCGTTCATTTAATTGTCATAACTGATTTAAAGCATATGAAAGGCATGCTGACTAATCAAAGACTTCTGGAACAGGGCAATAATAGATTTCTCATATGGAGCTTATGGATGGATGGATTTGACTTTGACATCCATTATAAGCCAGGGAAAGATAATTGCATAGTTGATCTGCTCACCAGAGAAGCTAAAGATAAAACCATAAAATGGCTTCATCCTCCTTAAGCATACTAGATGCTCCACCAAAATTCAAATGGATCCTTGTATGTAATAATTGTAAATATTGTTATTGTTTCGAATGTCTAGAGTGCTGCATAAAATCTAGTCCATCATGTATAAATATTTTGAATAGCTGGGTACAGTCAAAGAATCATCTAAGATATTTTATAAGTTATTTCAGAACAAGTCATAGCATAACCAGAGGAATAATCACTGGAGGTCCTTTCCAAGGACAAGTGTATATCTATATCTATACTTCAGATATCTCATATGTAGACTATTGTGAAATAATGTCTCAGACCAAGTTTGATGGCTCTTGTTGGATACTCTTTGATTGTTCAACATTTATAGATTATCTATATTGGTGGTTTGGTTGGTTGTATTTATTACTATGGACCTATTGTCCTAGAGACATACAATTCTTTGGTAGCAACAAAGATGCTTTCACGCAATGGTTATGTGCAGAAGTTGAGGAAGCAACACACTACAATGCATGGTTTGTTTTTAATTTATCCTTTCAAGGTAGTGAGCTGATTTATGAAAAATCCAATCCACCAAATCCTCAGACTTACAAGGTAACCAGTGAATTCTATGGAGACCTTTGCATACCAAAAGATGAACACATCCCTGCAATGCAAGGATCACCGTTCTACAAATGTTTTAGTGGACTGCCACCTTTTTCAGATATCCATGGATCACCTCCCAATGGTCACTTCAACTACGACATCGGTGACTCATTTGATTCCATTGCTGAACATAACATAAACAATTGGATGGAAGCATGATGGGCCATGAGACATGAAAATGTCTCTATTGTAATTATTTCAATTTCATGTCTAACGGGAAGACAATGGTGTCCCGTCAGTTCCGTGGGTTCCTGTAGAACTCCACTTTGTAATCCAAATAATCTAGTGGTATCATTTCAAAATCTATTATGTACTAGGAATATTTTCCTTTGTGTCAAGTCATTCTGTAAAAGTTGGTATGGGTCCCCATATGGCCAAGCCTCGGAGGGACGAGATAACAACTGGAGTCCACCAGTTTCCCCATCCACTTGAAGGAATCTACTACCAGCAGTTGCCAGTCTCTTGTTACCGGTAACTTGCTAGAATTTGTATAAATAAAGCTCTCAGGATCTCATTTGGGACACGACAGAGAGAGAGCAAGAGTTTGTAAGTCTATAGTTTGAGTCAAGCAGTGTGTATCCTCTTCACTCACCTTAGGGACCTTGTGAATGAAAAACACTGATCTCAAGTGTAATATCTCTGATAGGAGAGTATATTGTGTTTGTAAAGATCCTACTTAGAGCCTCATTGTAATAATCATCTTCTCACGAATGTGAGTAGCCGTCACATCTCTTCTCAGAGATAAGCTACCACCATTCTAGCGAGTCTTTCACTCTGTATTTTACAGTCTCTTTACATTTATTTCGTTAATAGAAATCGTGTATTACTGTATATCTGTGATTCTTGTTTTATTTCTGCTATATCTCTATTATATTGTTGTCTCTCTTGCAATATCTCTAAATATTTATGTGTTATATCTCCGCTCTCATTTCATGCCGAAAGTAATCCGGATCAGTGGTATCAGAGCAAGTTGCTCTTGATCATTTTCAGTGCATGTCCCTGACGATGTCTGAGTATAGAAAGTTGGGTCTCGAGCTTGTCTCACTTGAGGACAATCGCTCTCGCACACCCAAGAAACCCTCAATGGCGGAAGAAATAAAAATGACGGAGCAGACGATCCTATCAATCTGTTTCTTGAGCAAGCTCTCATGCGACAAAGGGATGAAATGATGGAGAATTTTTCCCACATCCTTCAACGCCTGTCGATAGAATCAGGCGCATCTTCATCAAGCGACCACTTTGGAGGCACCTCGCCTTTCAAGGTACAGGTTAATTTTGATATTCCCGTATTTGAAGGTCAAATAGATGCATATGCCCTAGATAAATGGTTAAATCTGCTAGAAGGTTATTTCTCTGTTCATAATTTTTTCGATAAGGAAAAGATCACCTTCGCACTCCTTAAGGCTCTCCCCCATGTCAAACATTGGTGGGAAACTTACTGGGAGCAGAGTTCCATAGAGGAGTCTGGAATATATGGGGTCGATCCCACTTGGGATTTTTTTGTGGATGCGGCAAAGGAACATTATTACCCTGTTGGAAACTATGAGGACCAGTACATGAGATGGACCACACTGCGACAAGAGAGGGGCCAATCAGTTCCGAAGTTCACCAATAGCTTCCATAACTTGCGCACCAAGATGGGTATTAAAGACTCTGAATGACATTTGGTTTTGAAATACCGTGGGGCTCTACACAGATACATCCAAACTGAAATGGATTTTCTGGACATCTTATCACTCGGTGCTGCCTATCGATATGCTGTTAAAATTGAGCAGAAATTTAAGCACCAGAACAAATGGGAGTTCAGGTTTGCAAATCCACAACAACCAAAGTATGAAAAAGATAGCCCTAACAAATAGTCTCTCGAAAACCAGTCCAAGCCATAGGAAAAGAAGGGTCACGGGAAGACAAAGGACACCGAAAAATGGTGTGATTTCCACAAAATTCCCTGGCACAACACCGATGAGCGTTGCTCAAAACAGTCATTGGTGGCCGAGATCAAAGATAAGGAGTCGAAACCTGATTCAGAATCTGATTCTGAAAATACTGGTAAAAGACAAATCATCGACGCAGACCCCACTACTATTGTCACGACCGCAACAATTCAACCAGAAGAACCAACAGATCTAGAAGAGGGGGAGTGCCTTTTTCATTCACAGATGTGGGTGAAGGGGACCCCGCTGTATTTTATTGTTGATAGCAGAAGCCAGAAGAACCTCATCTCAGCAGAGGTCATCAAACAGTGGGGATTGTCGACAACACCACACCCACAACCATACAACATCGGGTGGCTTCGCCAAGGACGCGATCTTCATGTCAGCCAACAGTTTCGATTGTCATACAACATCCAACCCTTCAAGGATGAGCTATTATGTGATGTTTCCCCACTGGATGTCTGTGATGTTCTCTTGGGCCAGCCATATATGTGGAAACACCATGCTATCTATGAGTCTCGACCCCGTAGTGTCATTATTACTCTAGGGGATCATCTCTATAGGATACCAGAGGTAGTTCCAACTACTACCCCACCTAAATAGTTTCGCAAGGTAGTATCTCATACTACAAAATTCATCTTCTCCACAATCTGTTCAAAAGGGGAACAAAAGGATACTGCACCCAATAGGTATGGTCCTACCTGTACCCCATATGGTATACATGGTAGAGTGATTGTTGCGAGAGGTTGCTTGTGAGGTGACCTGGGTACTTGAAACTTGTATTTTTTTGGTGGTGGTGGCTGGCTCGAAGTTCCAACGGCTTCTGGTTGTGTTTCAAAATACCATTCTAGCCAACCTATGACATCTTCGACTTTTCCTTCCAGTGGGTGTTCTGATATGGTTGTTTTAGACTCGTCTGGCTCGATTGTTGGTTCTTAATTCGTTGTCGTTCTATTGACTTTTGGAGCTGCTTCGGTGTTCTCTGGTTGCACCTCCTTTAGTGTTTCTTCTTCCTGGTTCTGTGGCTCCTGTACCTATGTCGTTATATCAATATTTGTGCCCTTCGATGTTGGACATCGATTTTATTCAACTATAGGTGTAGGATTCACCGGTATTGTGTCTGGAGATGGGATTTCGTCAACATTGACGATCTCTGGCGGTTGTTGTTCACTTTCTTCAAAATGTACTTGTGAATTGGTTTTAACTCTGGTTGGTCTGGCAGTCTGGCTTAGTTCTACTGGCTTTGGTAGTGCCATGGCGGTGAATGTTGAACTTTTTCTAGGTTTGAATGGTCTCTACGACCTCTTTGAACTCGACTATATTATTTTTAGCCTCTATTGCTCTTTGTCTGCTCTCTTTTCACAAATGGACTATGTCCTCCCGTGTTCGTGTGTTGTCTGGGAAACACACGAAACTTGTTGAGGATGCTTCCTTAATTATTGGTTCAATGCACTTCCGGTGGTTTTGTACTTTCCATTACTCTACCTTGCAGTCTCCAGTTGGTACGATTAATGTGGAGTCTCATCGGTCCTTTCCATCCTTTAATTCTGCCTAACATTGTCTTGTCGTACTTCTTTTATTGAATTTATTTTTCCCGCTTGTTTCCCTTTGGACGTGGTCGTTGTCCTTCACCTCACTGATTCTTTCTTCCTAAGTGTGTGTTCCCTTTCTGTCTTTCGATGCATTGCACCTCTATTGGTACTGTTTACAATTTTGTTGTTGTTGTTGTTGGTTTTTTTTTGGTTTTTTTTTTTAACTGTGTGGTGGGTTGTTGTCCCTTGAACAAGTTTTGGATATCCTTAGTCATCTTTGACCATTTTTGAGACTTCGACAGGATGATTGAAAGCAGAGCGCAAGGATAAGTGGAGATCGTGGGATCTCGGCCCCTTTTTAGAGAATTTTGGGTTTAGGGTTTATGTAACGGGTATGGGATGTCAGATCATGGGTTTACCCTGTTGGATCATGTTGTCATTGATGCCAATGGTTTGATTGATTGATGTCATTGATTGATTTCAAGTGATTGATTGATTCCAAAGGATTAATTGATTGATGATTGATGTAATGTAATATGTATTTTCCTTGATGAGAATGCATAGATGAATATGGATCAATGATTTTCCATTCATATGATGAAGATAGATCAATGAGTTTTCATTGATATGATGAAGATGGATCAATGTGTTGTCATTGATACATGATGAAGATGGATCGATGTGGTTTCATTGGTATATGATGCATTGTTGAAAAAATGTCTAGATGACTCATTATTGTCTTATCATGATTGATAAGGTGCACAAATGGATGAACTCCAAAGTGGTCCCCTTATGGTGAAATTCCTCACAGGAAGACGTTTTGCGGATTGAGTTATCCTAGAAGAATGGTTGGAGGACCCATGCTCCCATTATTGTCTTATCATGATTGATAAGGTGCACAAATGTATGAACTCCAAAGTGGTCCCCTTATGGTGAAAGCTCTCACGGGAAGACATTTTGCGGATTGAGTTATCCTAGAAGAATGGTTTGAGGACCCATTATTGTATGTGGAATAATGAGATGAAGATCAAGGAAATTGTTGGTGAAACTATCCTATATGGATAGTTCTTGTCATGTCATTTCCAGTGGTATGTGTAATGTCACGTAACTCCTCATGGTTTGAGAGTTATGGACTTACGAAGATGAAGGACCCCCACATGAAGGCTTGAAGCCCCCAAGGTCAAAGAAGTCAAAGTGACCTAAAAGAAGAATTCATTATTTAAATGATAAAGTAAAGTGACAAATTCAAGGTGGATTATTTAAATAATAAGGAGAAGTGAAAAAATCAAGAAATGATAAAGTAAGGTGACAAAATCAAGAAGGAATATTTAAATGATAAAGTATTGGAGAACTTTCTATTTATGGAAAGTGGTTAACCCTAAAATAAGGAAAATAGGTTAGGTGACCTAGAAATGGGTTAATATTATTTAAATGATAAATTAAAGTGAAAAATGAAGATAGATTATTTAAATAATAAAGACAAGTGACAAAATCAAGAAATGAAAAAGTAAGGTGAAAAAATCAAGGAGTATTTAAATGATAATGTATTGGAGAACTTTCTATTTATGGAATGTGGTTAACCCTAAATAAGGAAAATAGGTTAAGTGACCTAGAAATGGGTTAAGTGACCTAAAAATGGGTTAAGTGACCTAGAGTATGAAAGTATAAATAAGATAGAAATGGTCTCTTGTAGATCATCTTTTTTGTGGATCAGTGGAGAGCTTCTTGTGAGAATATCTTTTGGAGTATTGATGGAGAGCTTCGTGTGAGAGATTATTGAGCATTTTTGGTGTGGAAAACTTGAGAATATTGAATATATATAGGTTAATAAGGTAACCAAAGGATATATAAGTCGAATTTTAGAGGGAAGGTTAAAAAAAGATGGCCAAAATTTAAGCGAGGATAAATTCTTTTCATGATGCTTTCTAAGGTATGTTATTTACAAGTCATCTCGCCATTTTCGCAATAATTTTTTTTCTATAATGATTCATACCATGCTATTTATATAAAATTGAGGAAACATATCCAAGTATTTGTGGTAAAAAATTCAGCTTGTGGTTCCTTTTATTTTTGGAGATACACTCCGTGGAAAATAGGGTTTGTGGCTAGTCCAGAAACTAGTCTAAAACAAGTGTTTCGGGTAAAAATGTCGTAACTTATTCATAACAGATCCAAATTCAGTGAGACCAATTGTGTTGGTTATATTACAGTATTTAGTATTATTTTTAATAGTTTTAGATCAATTCAACAAATATTCCGTGTGGGGAAAGCTCTATAAGGTCACTCTCTAGAATAAGCCAAAATTCAACAAGGTATGCCATTTTTTCTATAACTCATTTTTTGAGAGGTTACAAGTAGTGAAACCTCGTGGAATTGCATAAAACACACTGAATAACATTGTGTATTATTTTCATATCTTTATTCATTACAGGTACAAAGTTATGATTATTTCATGTTAGGGTTGTTGACTAATCCAAAACTAGTCATGGTTGAGACAAGCAGTTGATGAGTTGGCACATACATGAGGTGTATAGTTGATGATGTTGGTACATATTAATGAGTCATTGTTGATGAGTATCTGGAACATGATTGGTGTATACTTAGTACATGGTTGGTTTCACTTGTTTATGGTATAGGTTGGTCAATGGTTGATGCACTTGTTTATGGTATAGATTGATATATATTGAGGATTGTTGCCTCATCTCAGTTGGTGTTGAGGGTGTAAGATGAGTATTGCATTATATATCTTGTTCTCTTGTAGAGTTTTACTCTATTCAGTTGTTGCTAAAAAACTCCAAGGATTGTAGTCCGTAATAAAAAGAAAACTGTACATACATCTTGTGTTATTTGTGTTCCTTGTGGTGATGACTTTTTGATGATATATTTTTGATATATGTTGTTGATATGTGTTGGAATTTAACTGGTTATAAATGAAAAAAATTATTAATGAGTTAATGGTAATTGTTAACTAAGGAGTTTTGGGAAAAAGAGCCCTACACTGTTTACACCCCCCCCCTCTTAGTGTATTCGGTGTGTCCAACAATTGGTATTAGAGTGGGCCTTCACTACAAGCCTTAACAAGCTTGAAGGAGATCCATAGACACACAAATGGATGATGAAATACCAATCCTTGATGAGGAAAACTATTCTACTTGGAGAAGAGAGATGGCAGTCTATTTGAAGACAATGGGAGCATTTATTTGGAAGGCAACCATTGGTGGATCAGTTCCGTTGAAGAATAAGTCAAAGTTTGCAACTCAAAGGGAAGGAAATAAGAATGATGCATTGGCTCTCAAGCCATATCAAATAAATCATGGAAAAATGCACTTCCGCCAAGGATCTATGGCTAAATCTAGAGGAGACATATCAAAGCAAGAAGGAGAAGGAAGATATTGAAAACCACTCCATCAATAATCAAAGGTAAAGAATCTCCAAAAACCCTTGATTGTATTATTTCTAAATGTGATCTTGAAAACATTTCAAGTGAAGATAGCACAAAGGAAGATCCCAAAAGTATTTCAAATGAAGATATAGAATCTCCAAAGACTCTTGATTTCAATGATTCAAAATGTGATGATGTTGAATTTTTCTCAAGTGAAGAATATGATCTAGAAATAGTTTTTGTAAAGTTTGATGGTAGTTATCCCATGGAAAGAATAAAAGATCTATTAGAACTTCTAAAGGAAGTTGAAGAGGGTTTATATAGATATAGAAGTGATCATTTTTATACACACTATAACTATCTTTCAGATAACACTAAGAAGTTTCTTAGGAGGAGTCAAAGGCACATCTTGAAGTTAAAGGGAATGCTCAAAGAACAAGAAGAGATCAATCAGACTAAATTGGAAGAGAAGGAAGAAGAGATCACAAGACTAAAGAATTAAAAAGAATATATGAAGGTAGATGATGAGATTAGAAAAAAAATTGAAACTATTATTCATCTCAAGACCCAAATTGAAGAAGCCAAAAGGGTAGAAGAACTTTTGAAGAATCAAATTAATGAAAGTAAGACTCATGTGATAAGTTAGAAGATGAAATTGTTGATCTTAGAAATAAAGTGGAGAAGTCAAATACATTCTTTAATATCTCAAACATCTTGGATGAGATCTTGGAAATTCAAAGATCACCATATGATAAATCAGGTCTTGAATACAAAGAGGAAGCTACACATGCTAAAGAAAGCACCTCAGGGAAGCATGAGGTAAGTCCATCAAAGAAGGAAGACAATGTTGAAAATAAACCATCTACACAAGGAAAGGAAAATTTCGAAAGAACAAAGCAAGGAAGACAACAAGAAGTTATCTTTGGAACACCAAAGCAAAGGTATGAAAGTATTTTTCATGGGCATTGTTATTCATGTAATGAATATGGTCACAAAGATTTTGAATGTAGATATTATGAAATAAGATATAATGGAAGATTTCATAACACCATAATGTGTTGGAGATGTGATCAAGTAGGAAAAATTGTTGTTCACTATAATACCATGAGATGCTACAGCTGTAGTGGATTTGGCCACAAATCCTAGGAGTGTTGGAACATAAGAATAAAGTCTATGATGAGGACTTCAAATAGCATGGTTAGAAGAAGGAATGAAGTAAGGAAGGGAGATATGATTGAAAATATGGATTATCAGAGATCAAGTTCCGAGGAGCATGGACATATATAGAAGTGGGTGAAGAAGATAGAGAAGCCATAACATAATGAAAAACATAAGGGAAGTTCAAATTTGTCATCTACTAATGCATACACGGGTGACAGTGGTATCAGTCGCATACATACACAGGATGACCTTGTGTAGGTTGTGTACATACGTGAGTTGTCTGTGCAGTAGGCCGCATATATGTGGTGAAGCCTAAGGAAAAGGGCTATGCACAGGGATTGGAGTTTGATGTGATAACTCTGTGATGCAGGGTCTGACATGGTTTATTACAGGTTCTGACACTATTTGTTGCAGGTTTTCATGATTCTATATTGGATTATGTAAGGTGATGATGTAAAATAAATCTTGGATGCATGGCACTAACCCATGAGTATGGATTGATGCATTTTCTATTGAAGAATAATGTTGGTTATGACAGTGAAGTTATGACACCTTAGTTATGTGATATATCTTCATGATGTATGGGAAGATTACTTGTTGAAAAGCTTGATGCATGCATTTGGAATATGGATTGGATACACATTGGGACATGTGGTTGGTTATTTGATGAGATGATCATGTTTTACATCATTGATGATCTATAGTTGATGCATTATTGGTATGTTTCTACTATACTGGTAGAGGCACTAACTAGCAGGTTGATTGGCACATGTTTTATGGAGGATTTGGCATACATGTATGGGATTCATCATTTTGTGGTATTGGTGCATGGTGGTTTACATAGTTTGGTACACTCATATATGGAATCTTCTTGATGATACTATGTTGTTGGTCTTACTTGATTAACACAATAATTGGTATTTCTTTGATACATGGTTATGGTACTTGGTTCATGATGGAGACATGTCATGAGTGATATGACACATGGTTGGCATATTGGTGGATGCACATGGTTGGCATATTGGTGGATGCACATGGTTGGCATATTGGTAGATGCACATGTTGGCATGTTGATAGAGGCATATGATTGATACATTCCATGTATGATATCTTTTGGCACATTACATGATGTTGATGTACATGGTTGATGTACATAGGTGTTGTGCATGATGAGCACAAATTTTGGTACAAGATGTACTTGGTTGATATTTTACTCATGATTCTCTATTTTATTCTTGACATATCTGTTGTTTCATGATGGTTGGTATGGCATGAGTTTGATGCATGAACAGGTCCAAGGATTGTTATATGGTAGCATATTGTTGATCTTGCAGAGAATATAGGGGGAGGCATACCCATAGAGGGAGTCACTCTTCTTCCCATGATTCTAAGAGGAGATATTTATCAGATGCATAGCTAGAAAAGAGCGTTATATTTGAATAAATAGCACAGAGGCATAATTGCAGCAGGAGCGATGGTCATAGGGGGAGTATGAGCGATGTATTTTCATCATTACATCAGAGTGATATCCCTTGTTCAAAAAGGGAGATATTATTCAGAGGAATATCAAAGGCATTCAAACAGGGGGAGTAGTCCCAGGAAGAGTTCAAGAAAGAGGAGCATCCCAAAGAGGATAATGGCCCTTTTCCATTGATGTCAAAGGGGGAGAGATAGTCACATTGATGTGATTAATGATTTTTGATTGCGAGAGATAGTCACATTTGGGAGAGATAGTCACATTGACTATTTATGTAGAGCATGCATTATCTACATGTTGACATCTATAATTGGTAATTGTTATTGACATCCATGTTGGTATTGCCATCAATGCCAAAGGGGGATATTGTTGGATCATGTTGTCATTGATGCCAATGGTTTGATTGATTGATGTCATTGATTAATTTCAAGTGATTGATTGATTCCAAAGGATTGATTGACTGATGATTGATGTAATGTAACATGTATTGTCCTTGATGAGAATGCATAGATGAATATGGATCAATGATTTGTCATTGATATGATGAAGATGGATCAATGAGTTGTCATTGATACATGATGAAGATGGATCGATCTGGTCTCATTGGTATATGATGCATTGTTGGAAAAATGTATAGATGACTCATTATTGTCTTATCATGATTGATAAGATGCACAAATGGATGAACTCCAAAGTGGTCCCCTTATGGTGACAGCCCTCACGGGAAGACGCTTTGCAGATTGAGTTATCCTAGAAGAATGGTTGGAGGACCCATGCTCTCATTATTGTCTTATCATGATTGATAAGGTCAAAAAATGAATGAACGCCAAAGTGGTCCCCTTATGGTGAAATCCTTCACGGGAAGATCCTTTGTGGATTGAGTTATCCTAGAATAATGGTTGGAGGACCCATGCTTGTATGTGAAATAATGAGATGAAGATCAAGGAAATTGTTGGTGAAACTATCCTAGATGGATAGTGCTTGTCATGCCATTTCTGGTGGTATGTGGAATGACACATAACTCCTCATGGTTTGAGAGTTATGGCCTTACGAAGATGTAGAACCCCCACATGAAGGCTTGAAGCCCCCAAGGTCAAAGAAGTCAAAGTGACCTAAAAGAAGAAATCATTATTTAAATGATAAAATAAACTGACAAAATCAAGGTGGATTATTTAAATAATAAGGAGAAGTGACAAAATAAAGAAATGATAAAAGTAAGGTGACAAAATCAAGAAGGGATATTTAAATGATAAAGTATTGGAGAACTTTCTATTTATGGAAAGTGGTTAACCCTAAAATAAGGAAAATAGATTAAGTGACCTAGAAATAGGTTAATATTATTTAAATGCTAAAGTAAAGTGACAAAGTCGAGTTATATTTTTTAAATAATAAAGAGAAGTGACAAAATAAAGAAATGATAAAGTAAGGTGACAAAATCAAGAAGGAATATTTAAATGATAAAGTATTGGAGAACTTTCTATTTATGTAAAGTGGTTAACCCTAAATAAGGAAAATAGGTTAAGTGACCTAGAAATGGGTTAAGTGGCCTAAAAATGGGTTAAGTGACCTAGAGGATGAAAGTATAAATAAGATATAAATGGTCCCTTGTAGATCATCCTTTTTGTGGATCAATGGACAACTTCTTGTGAGAATATCGTTTGGAGTATTGATGGAGAGCTTCTTGTGAGAGCTTCTTGAGCATTTTTGGTGTGAAAAATTTGAGCATATTGAAGATCTATAGGTGATTGAGGTAACCAAAGGATATCTAAGCCAAATTTCAGATTGAAGGTGAAGAAAAGAGGGCCGGAATTTAAGGGAGGATAAATTATTTTCATGATGCTTTCTAAGGTATGTTATTTAGAGGTCATCTCACCATTTTTGCAATAAATTATTGTCTATAATGATTCAAGCCGTGATATTGATATGAAATTGAGGAAATATATCCAATTATTTGTGGTAAAAAACTCATATTGTGGATCATTGTATTTTTGTAGATACACGCCGTGGAAAATAGGGTTTGTGGCTAGTCCGGAAACTAGTCTAAAACATGTGTTTTGGGTAAAAACACCATAACCTATTCATAACCGATACAAATTCAGTGAGACCAATTGTATTGGTTATAATACAGTCTTTAGTATTTTGTGTAACAGGTTCAGATCGATTCAATGAATATTCTATGTGGGGTAGGCCCTACAAGGTTTCTCTCTAGAATAAGCCAGAATTTAGCAAGGTGTGCCATTTTTTCTATAACTCATTTTCTGAGAGGTTCCAAGTAGTAAAACCTGGAGGAATTACATAAAACACACTGAAGAACATTGTGTATCAGTTTCAGATCTTTATTCATTACATGTACAAATTTATGATTATTTCAAGTTAGAATTGTTGACTAATCCAAAACTAGTCATGGTTGAGACAAGCAGTTGATGAGTTGGCACATACATGAGGTGTATATTTGATAATGTTGGTACATATTAATGAGTCATTGTTTATGAGTAGATGAAACATATTGGTATATACTTGGTACATGGTTGGTTTCACTTGTTTATGGTACAGGTTGATTACAAATTGTTTGGTACAAGTTGGTGCATGGTTGATGCACTTGTTTATGGTACAGATTGATATCTGTTGAGGATTGTTTCCTCATCTTAGTTGGTGCTAAGGGTGTAAGTTGAGTCTTGAATTATAGATATTGTGCTCTTGTAAAGTTTTACTCTATTCAATTGTTGTTGAAAACCCCCAGGGATTGTAGTCCATAATAAAAAGAAAATTGTACATACATCTTGTGTTCTTTGTGTTCCTTATGGTGATGACTTGTTGATGATATATTTCTGATATATGTTGCTGATATGTGATGAAATTTAACTGGTTATAAATGAAAACAATGAGTAATTAGTTCATGGTGATTTTTAACTAAGGAGTTTTTGGAAAAATATCCCTACACTATTCAGCCCTCCCCCCCTCTCAGTATAGTTGGTGTGTCCAACAATTGGTATTAGAGTGGGCCTTCACTACAAGCCTTAACAAGCTTGAAGGAGATCCATAGACACACAAATGGATGATGAAATACCAATCCTTGATGAGGAAAACTATTCTACTTGGAGAATAGAGATGAGAGTGTATTTGAAGACAATGGGAGCAACTATTTGGAAGGCGGCCATTGGTAGATCAGTTCTGTTGAAGAATAAGTCAAAGTTTGTAGCTCAAAGCGAAGGAAAGAAGAATGATTCATTGGCTCTCAAGACCATTTTTAGTGGACTCTCAAGCCATATCAAAGAAATCATGGAACAATGCACTTCCGCCAAGGATCTATGGCTAAATCTAGAGGAGACATATCAAAGCAAGAAGGAGAAGGAATATATTGAAGACCACTCCATCAAGATTATCAAAGGTAAAGAATCTCCAAAAACCCTTGATTGTATTATTTCTAAATGTGATATTGAAAATTTTTCAAGTGAAGATAGCACAAAGGAATATCCCAAAAGTATTTCAAATGAAGATATAGAATCTCCAAAGACTCTTGATTGCAATGATTCAAAATGTGATGATGTTGAATTTTTCTCAAGTGAAGAAGATGATCTAGAAATAGTT
>SNQJ01S0010863.1:178554-194667 GCA_010110895.2 Picea sitchensis | reverse complement strand
GAAGTCAAATAAATTCTTGAATAGCTCAAAAATCTTGGATGAGATCCTGGAAAGTCAAAGATCACCATATGATAAATCAGGTCTTGGATACAAAGAAGAAGCTACACATGTTGAAGCAAGCACCTCAAAGAAGCATGAGGTAAGTCCATCAAAGAAGGAATACACTGTTTCGAAGCAACCATATACACAAGGAAAGTAAAATTTCAAAAGAACAAAGCAAGGAAAACATCAAGAAGCTATATTTGGGACACCAAAGCAAAGGTATGAAAGTATTTTTCATGGGCATTGTTATTCATGTAATGAATATGGTCACAAATATTTTGAATGTAGATCTTATGAAAGAAGATATAATGGAATATTTCATAAAACCATAAGGTGTTTGAGATGTGATCATGTAGGACATTGTTGTTCACTATAACACCATGACATGCTACAGTTGTAGTGGATTTGGTGACAAATCCCAGGAGTGATGGAACACAAGAAAAACGTCTATGATGAGGACTTCAAATAGCATGGCCACACGGAGAATTTTTGGCATGGATTTCAAACGGTTACAACCACACATGCTTGACACTTGTCATGCCCACAATTATTCTTTCTAATGGTGCCNTGCACCCAACACCTCCATGTTTTGGGGGCTAGGTTCCCTAACCATGCAACATATTGGCGTGTTTTGTGGAGATGCATGTGTGTGTTGGGTTTAGGCATGGGAAACACCCAGGAGCTAGGTTACTCACACAGGAGGTGTGTTTTGGCGAACCAAAGACAACAAGTTTGAAGGAGGAAAATGGCAGGAGGCCTATCTTCTTCATTGTTTTAGCCAAATGAGGTGTTGAAAAAGCCCAGCTAGGGGTTTTTGGATGTTATGAATCCATTGGCATATTTTTCAAAGGCATTTGGAGACTTCTATTGTAGTTTTTTCTACTTTGAAGTTTCAGAGAGATCTAGGGATCTTAGGGCCACCATTGAAGGAGGCCATCCCCAGATGAGCCAAAGTCCATTTTCAGTGACTGAATAGTCATTCTTGACTAATTGAGATGCTCTAAACTCATTGGGACAAGTTTAAGAGGCATTTGAGGAATTTTACATGTGTTGTTTCCATAAGGAATCTCAGGGAAGATCAAGGCCACCAGTAGAAGAGGTCATGCCCAGATGAGCCATGGTTTGTTTTCAGAGATCTAATAGTCATTTTTGGGGTTTGTATGTATTATGAACCCAATGGTACAGTCAGTAAATCCATTGGATTTGAGAAGCAGCTTGTAAAATAATATTTGAGAAACTAATCCCAGAGAGCCTAGTCCATTGATGGAGGCTCAAGGAGATGTAGCCCAGTTGGGGGTGAACTCCTTAATCATGTTGTTATTGTTGTGAGTTTTGTTGGTTATTAGTTGCTGCAACTTATGTTTTCTGTTGTATTTATTTAGACAACATATTTAACCTTTCAAGAACCTCACACGTAAACACCTAAAATATGCATAAACTTGGCACATAATTTCCCTTGCACAACTAAGACATTGAGCAAGGTCCTGAATTTTATTTTTAATGAAGTAGAGGGTGCTTGCATAAAAAAACAAGTCAGCCCCCTATTTTCAGTTCAGGTGGTATCAAATCATATTTTTTCCCATGTGATTGCCATTGATAGCTAGAGATTTAGTTGTTGGTATTATTGTGCAAGTTTTGTGTTGAATTTTGATGTCTTGCAAGGATGGAGGAAGCTTCAAGCCATGAAAGTTCTCATACATCTTCATTAGCCAAGTTCTTTGACAAAGAGATGTTGAAGGCATTTGTAACCATGAGAGATATGGTGCAAGAGATGTTGGAAGATATGAAGGAGAGCATTTTCCTTCAAGAGCAGTTGATGGCCACGAAGGAGGAGAAGCACCAGCTTCTTGAAAAGTTGCATGAGATGGAGACTCAACTCCATGAGGCAAAGGAAACCCTTACCAAGTACATGCATGAACATGAGGTATGTAATGCTATTTTTTCTTCAAATTCCTCTCAAGATGAATGCTTTGGTGTTTTTGAAAATCACACTAGAGGAATAGGGTCCAAGTTATTGTTAAAAATGGGCTATGAAGGTAGAGGATTAGGCAAACATGCACAAGGCATTGTTGAGCCTATTTTTGTTGAGGAGAGGCCCAAGTATTGGGGTATTGGATATGAACAGAAAGATGGAGCAAATTCCAAAGTTGAGGAGACAAGGGACATAGTTCCAAGAACAACTTTTGTTGCAAGTTCAAACCCTCAAGCATACAAAGTGTGTGTTCAAGATGAATGCAAATGTGTGAAACAAGAGAGTTGTGACATCCATGAGGACAAGAAAATTTTTGTTGGTCTTCAAAAGAGAGCTAGTAACTCTTCAAATTCACCTCCTCGAGAAGGTGATAAAGGTGAATGTTCAAGGACTTTTGTTTCAAGTTCAATCCCTCAAGAATGCAAAGTGTGTGTTCAAGATGAATGCAAATTTGTGAAACAAGAGAGTTGTGACAGCCATGAGGACAAGAACAATGTTGTTGGTCTTTAAAGGAGAGTCGATAACTCTTCAAATTCACCTCTTCAAGAAGGCAATACAGGTGAATGCTCAAGGTATATTTCTACCTGTAATTTAGTTGCTTTTGATTATGTTAAGCATGGTAAATCTTGATGTAAAAATGGAAGAAAAATTCCATGTACATATTGTGGTTTAGATAACCATCATGTTTCAAGATGTTGGAAAAGATTGACCACATTCAGGAAAATTTCCAAGCAAAGGCAACTTGAAAAGAAGATGCAAAAGATTTAAACTCACTGCCAGAAGAGGGGTCATCTCATTGACCAATGTTGGACATTGCATCCAACCACTCATTCACAACACAAGAAGCAGATGAATAAATAGAATAGCAAGAATGGAAGATGAGGTTCCATCATCGATGTGAGTCAAGATGATTCACAAGAAGATGATTTTCAGCAGAAAAATTCACCATTGAATTGGCTTGGTAAGAAATGGTTAGATTTCTTGAACAAGTAAGGCTTGCATTTCTTTGTTTGTAGATGCACTTTTCAGCCTTATGTATGTATTTCTGTTGAAATAATGACAAGTTGTAGCAACTTATCATAACTTGTATGATGCAAGTTTTCATGTGAATGCAATTCTATTGAAGGCATTCTTGTTGTTGCACAACTTCGCCAGGAGGATGTAAAAGATGGGTATGATACTCACTTATTGCAGCCATATAGCTTTTCATTTCATCTCTTATGTACCCACATGTTTTTGGGTTTATGTACTTATGTTTGTACTTGAAGGAGACTTGAAGAGCTATGCACATGCATGTGATTTTGTATGTGTAAACAGTGAACTTTGTGAAATTTTCACTATGAGTGACTCATGAATGTAACATGGTTGTGTATCATGAATGTCGACTTTTGGAATGTCGATATGTTTCAAATGAGTCTCGACTTGTGTCGATGTTGTCTTGACGATTACGTTGTGTCGATCATGTTTTTCGACTTATGTTTAGTTGATGGTGTTTGTCGACTTGTAAGTCGATATTGAGTACACCAAGATGAAGGAAAATGCCATGTACTTTGATGAAGTAGAAGATGAGACAGTATTGCTTGAAGACAAAAATACTTGGTTGGCATCATTTTCAATCTTGTATAAAGTTTGTTTTCAAGATTTATGGTTTTTCTTGGTTTGTGACAAGATGTCACAGGAAAGTATTTTGTAGCCATTGTAGAGAAGATTGTTTTGATGTCAAAGAGTTCACAAGAGTGAATTGATTCTCAGTGGGAAGGCTGGTAGTTTTCCAAGCACAAATAGAACAGTGGGTCAGCAGCAGCCAAAGAATAGTGGTTGAGGGACATAACCAGTTGCAGTGCAAGGCATCTCAAGGTACCCAGGTGATTTCCAAAAGACTTTTCAAGTAGAATCAGTTGATAGAACTTGGAAGCAGAAGAGTGTTGAAGCTCAGGCAGATAATCATCATCTTTTGTGGGTCCAAAAGACTTTCAGTGGGAAGGTGTGATCAGAATCTGGACCAGGGGTCAAAATTTAGCCCAAAACATCAAAGTGTTCGAAATCACATCAAAACAGACATGTGTGTAGGCCTTATCCTCACAAACCCAACACACTTTGAACAGGTTCAAACAGACATTGGATGAGTGAGATATTGTGTTATGTTCGATTTTCCAAACAGGGAAAAAATTTGCTGACTGTACAGTCCATACAGGTGACTTGGTAGGGTTGTACCTCACGCGTGGCTGGTGATGTGGCAAGAGCTAAGTTGGAATTCAAATGACAAGACACGTGGGTGAATCATTTTGAGACACATGGAATTTTTATTAGCAAATGGGGTGGTGGCACATGGCCCAGGCATGGGCTGCCACGTGGCCCCGTTTTGTGGTTTGGTGTTTAAAATTTTATGGAGTCTGTGGGGATTGAAACCTGGACCTCCCCCCAAGGTGGAGCGCCTTCGCAAAGTATGGGATACCACTAGCCCACGTGTTATTTCTTGTTTTATATATGTGTTCATATATATTTAAAATTGTAATGTTTTATGTTTGGCGTGGGGGTCTGGGCTGGGGCTTAGCCCTAGCCCCCAGTTTTATGTGCGCCCATGTGACCCGACCACACAGATCATTTTTTTCATGGGTTTCAAATGGTTACAACCACATGTGCTTGATAATTTTCAATCCCACAATTATTCTTGCTAATGGTGCCCTTTTTTAGCACTAGGACGTGGCCATATGGCCCCCTCCATGCGCCCAACACCTCCGCATTTTGGGGGCTAGGTTCCCTAACCATGTGAAATATTGGCACATTTTTTGGATATGCGTACATGTGCTGGGTTTAGGCAGGGGAAATGCCCAGTATCTGGGTTACTCACACAGGAGGTGTGTTTTGGCGAACTAGAGACAACAAGCTTGAAGGAGGAAAATGGCAAGAGGCCTATCTTCTTCATTTGTTTGGCCAAATGAGGTGTCGAAAAATCCCATCTAGGGGTCTTTGGATGTTCTAAATCCATTGGCATAGTTTTGAAAGGCATTTGGAGACTTCTATTGCAGGTTTTGCTAATTTGAAGTTTCAGAGAGCTCCAGGGAGCTTAAGGCCACCATTGAAGGAGACCATGCCCAGATGAGCCAAAGTCCTTTTTCAGTGACTGAATAGTCATTCTTGACTAATTGAGATGCTATGAACTCATTGGGATAGGTTTCAGAGGCCTTTGAGGAATTTTACAGGTTTTTTTTCCATAAGGAAGCTCAGGGAAGCTCAAGGCCACCAGTAGAAGAGGTCATGCCCAGATGAGCCATGGTTTGTTTTCAAAGATCTAATAGTCATTTTTGGGGTTTTTATGTATTCTGAACTCAATGGTATAGTAATTAAATCCATTGGAGTTTAGCATAATCTTGTAAAACAATATTTGACAAACTAATCCCAGAGAGCCTAGTCCATTGATGGAGGCTCAAGGAGATGTAGCCCAGTTGGGGGTGAACTCCTTTATCATGTTGTAATTATTGTGAGTTTTGTTGGTTATTAGTTGTTGCAACTTATGTTTGTTGTTGTATTTATTTAGACAACATATTTAACCTTTCAAGAACCTCACACATAAAAACCTAAAAGATGCATAAACTTGCCACATAATTTCTCTTTCACAACTAAGGCATTGAGCAAGGTCCTGAAGTTTATTTTTAATGGAGTAGAGGGTGCTTGCATAGAAAAACAAGTCAGGCCCCTATTTTCAGATCAATGATGAGGACTTAAAATAGCATGGCTAGAACAAGGAATGAAGTAAGGAAGGGAGACATTTTTGAAAATATGTATGCTCAGAGATCAAGTTCTGAGGAGCAGGGACATCTACAAAAGTGGGTGAAGAAGACAAAGCAACCAGAATAGAATGAAAAACTAAAGGGAAGTTCAAATGTGTCATCTACTAATGCATAGATGGGTGACAGTGGTATCAGTCGCATACATACGCAGGCTGGCCTTATATAGGTTGCATACATATGTGAGTTATATGTGCAACATGTCATGTATATGTGGTGAATCCTAAGGAAGAGGGCTATGCACAGGGATTGGAGTTTGATGTGATAACTCTGTGATGCAGGGTCTGACATGGTTTATTATAGGTTCTGACACTATTTGATGGAGGTTTTCATGAATCTATATTGGATTATGTAAGATGATGATGTAAAATAATTATTGGATGCATGGCACTAACCCATGAGTATGGATTGATGCATTTTTTGTTGAAGAACAATGATGGTTATAACAGTGAAGTTATGACACCTTAGTTATGTGATATATCTTGATGATGTATTGGAAGCTTACTTGTTGAAAAGCTTGATGCATGCATTTGGCATATGGATGGGCTACACATTGGGACATGTGGTTGGTGAGTTAATGAGATGATCATGTTGTACATCATTGATGATCTATAGTTGATGCATGATTGGTACGTTTCTAGTACACTGGTAGAGGCACCTACTAGCAGGTTGATTGGCACATGTTTTATGGAGGATTTGGCATACATGTATGGGATTCATCATTTCGTGGTATTGGTGCATGGTGGTGTACATGTTTTGGTACACTCATATATGGCATATGCTTGATGATACTATGTTGTTAGTATTACTTGATTAGCACAGCAATTGGTATTTGTTTGATATACGGTTATGGTACTTGGTTCATGATGGAGACATATCAAGAGTGATATGACACATGGTTGACATATTGGTAGATGCACATGGTTGGAATATTGGTGGATGCACATGGTTGTCATATTGGTAGATGCACATGGTTGGCATATTGTTAGATGCACATGCTGGCATGTTGATAGAGGCATATGATTGATACATTCCATGGATGATATCTTTTGGCACATTGCATAATGTTGATGTAAATGGTTGATGTACATAGGTGTTGTGCATGATGAACACAAATTTTGGTACAAGTTGTACTTGGTTGATATTTTACTCATGATTCTCTATTTTATTGTTGACATATCTGTTGTTTCATGATGGTTGTTATGGCATGAGTTTGATGCATGAATAGGTCCAAGGATCATTATATGGTAGCATATTGTTGATCTTGTAGAGAATATAGGGGAATACATATCCATAGGGGGAGTCATTCTTCTTCCCATGATTCTAAGAGGATATATTTATTAGATGCATTCCTAGAAAAGAGCCCTATATTTGAAGAAAGAGCATAGAGGCATAATTCTAGGAGGAGCGATGGTCACAGGGGGAGTATGAGAGATGTATTTATAAGAGTGATATCCCTTGTTCTAAAAGGGAGAGATTATTCATAGGAATATCAAAGGCATTCAGACAGGGGGAGTAGTCCCAAGAAGAGTTCAAACAAGAGGAGCATCCCCAAGAGGATAATGGCCCTTTTCCATTGATGTCAAAGGGGGAGAGATAGTCACATTGATGTGATTGATGATTATTGATTGGGAGAGATAGTCACATTGACTATTTATGTATATCATGCCTTATCTACATGTTCACATCTATAATTGGTAATTGCTATTGACATCAATGTTGGTATTGCCATCAATGCCAAAGGGGGAGATTGTTGGATCATTTTGTCATTGATGCCAATGGTTTGATTGATTGATGTCAAGTGATTTATTGATGCCAAAGGATTGATTGATTGATGATTGATGTAATGTAACATGTATTTTCCTTAATGAGAATGCATAGATGAAGATGGATCAATGATTTCTCATTGATATGATGAAGATGGATCAATGAGTTGTCATTGATACATGATGAAGATGGATCAATGCGGTTTAATTGGTATATTATGCATTGTTGGAAAAATGTACAGATGAATCATTATTGTCTTATCATGATTGATAAGCTGCACAAATGGATGAACTCCAAAGTGGTACCCTTATGGTGAAAGCCCTCACGGGAAGATGCTTTGTGGATTTGGTTATCCTAGAAGAATGGTTGGACAACCCATGCTCTCATTATTGTCTTATCATGATTGATAAGGTGCACAAATGGATGAACTCCAAAGTGGTCCCCTTATGGTTAAATCCCTCATGGGAAGACGTTTTGCGGATTGAGTTATCCTAGAAGAATGGTTGGAGGACCCATGCTTGTATGTGGAATAATGAGATGAAGATCATGGAAATTGTTGGTGAAACTATCCTATATGGATAGTTATTTTCATGTTAATTTCCATGGTATGTGGAATGTCACATAACACCTCATAATTTGATATTTATGGCCTTACGAAGATGAAGGACCCCCACATGAAGGCTTGAAGCCCCCAAGGTCAAAGAAGTCAAAGTGACCTAAAAGAAGAAATCATTATTTAAATGATAAAGTAAAGTGACAAATTCAAGGTGGATTATTTAAATAATAGGGCTGACAAAATCAATGAGAAATGATAAAAGTGGAACAAAATCAAGAAATGATAAAGTAAGGTGAAAAAATCAAGAAGGAATATTTAAATGATAAAGTATTGGAGAACTTTCTATTTATGGAAAGTGGTTAACCCTAAAATAAGGAAAATAGGTTAAGTGACCTAGAAATGGGTTAATACTACTTAAATGATAAAGTAAAGTGACAAAATCAAGGTGGATTATTTAAATAATAAAGAGAAGTGACAAAATAAAGAAATGATAAAGTAAGGTGACAAAATCAAGAAGGAATATTTAAATGATAAAGTATTGGGGAACTTTCTATTTATGGAAAGTGGTTAACCCTAAATAAGGAAAATAGGTTAAGTGACCTAGAAATGGGTTAAGTGACCTAAAAATGGGTTAAGTGACCTAGAGGATGAAAGTATAAATAATATAGCAATGGTCTCTTGTAGATCATCCTTTTTGTGGATCAATGGAGAGCTTCTTGTGAGCATATCTTTTGGAGTATTGATGCAGAGCTTCTTGAGCATTTTTGGTGTGGAACACTTGAGAATATTGAAGATATATAGGTGGCTGAGGTAACTAAAGGATATCTAAGATGAGTTTCAGATGGAATGTGAAGAAAAGAGGACCGGAATTTAAGGGAGGATAAATTATTTTCATGATGCTTTCTAAGGTATGTTATTTATAGGCCATCTCACCATTTTCCCAATAAATGTTTTTCCATAATGATTCAGACTGTGATATTGATATGAAATTGAGGAAACATATCCAATTATTTGTGGTAAAAATCTTATCTTGTGAGTCATTGTATTTTTGGAGATACACTCTGTGGAAAATAGGGTTTATGGCTAGTCCGGAAACTAGTCTAAAACAGGTGTTTCGGGTAAAAAAGTCATAACTTATTCATAACATATCCAAATTCAGTGAGACTAATTGTGTTGGTTATATTACATTATTTAGTATGTTTTTTAATAGTTTCATATATATTCAACAAATATTCCATGTGGGGAAAGATCTACAAGGTCGCTCTCTAGAATAAGCCATAATTCAACAAGCTATACCATTTTTTCTATAACTCATTTTATGAGAGGTTCCAAGTAGTGAAACCTGGAGGAATTGCATAAAACACACTAAAGAAAAATGTGTATCATTTTCATATCTTTATTCATTACAGGTACAAAGGTATGATTATTTCAAGTTAGGGTTGTTGACTAATCCAAAACTAGTCATGGTTGAGATAAGAAGTTGATGAGTCGGCATATACATGAGGTGTATAGTTGATGATGTTGGTACATATTATTGAGACATTGTTGATGAGTAGCTGAAAAATTATTGGTATATACTTGGCACATTGTTGGTTTCACTTGTTTATGGTACAGGTTGATTACAAATTGTTTAGTACAGGTTGGTGCATGGTTGATGCACTTGTTTATGGTACATATTGATATCTGTTGAGGATTGTTGCCTCATATCAGTTAGTGTTGAGGGTGTAATATGAGTCTTGAATTATAGATATTGTGCTCTTATAGAGTTGTACTCTATTCAGTTGTTTTTGAAAAACCCCAAGGATTGTAGTCCGTAATAAAAAGAAAATTGTACATACATCTTGTGTTCTTTGTGTTCCTTGTGGTGATGACTTGTTGATGATATATTGTTGATATATGTTGCTGATATGTGTTGACATTTAACTAGTTATAAATGAAATAAATGAGTAATGAGTTAATGGTGATTGTTAACTAAGGAGTTTTGAGAAAAATATCCCTACATTGTTCACCCCCCCCCCCTCTCAGTGTAGTCGGTGTGTCCAACATACCCATGTTTAGGCCCCATTTTCAATGTATAAATAGATATGTAAGCGATGTAAGAAAGTATTCATAGTGAATTTTTGTGGCTTAGTGCAGAGCTAGAGGCTTAGTGTGTACTATGTGTTAAGACTTGTAGAGCTAAGTGAAAGTGAATGTAAGAAGCTGGTGTGAAGGCTGTGTAAGAAGGATTTGTGTTGTGACCTAACTTGGGGAAGGAGGATCTGGAGAGGTGCACACAGATATCCTATCCTATGCAGAGTAGTTATTGTGGCTCTGTGCATTGAAAGGAGATAATAAAGAGAAGAAGAGTTGGTGAATGTAGCCCCATGTTGGGGGTGAACCACGTATATCCTGTGTTGTGGTTACTTTGTTCATTATGGTTGTTATGTGAGTTATGCTTAGTGTAGAAATATATGTTAGATGCATCTGATATAGTAGCTTAGTTCTTAGTGATGTGAATGAATGCTATATCTGATCTATTTTTGTATTCTAAGTGTTTGGATGTGTTCGATCTTGTTGAATACTGCGTTGTTAAGTAATTAGGGTTTTCTCCTGTGAAGTGGATAAGGGTTAAATATTAAGGAATGTTAACTGCTAAGTGTTCTATTAAGTACTGTGATCACAGATTTGTGTCCCAGATAGGTTGTAGACACTTGAGTCCTGCAACCACCCCTGCCTCTACCTCGGGTGAGACTTCAGCTTCTTCGCAGGTGTTGCCGAAAGGGTCGGTAGTTAGGGTTTTTTTTGTGTGTTGTTGAAGCATTGAACCCTTGGTCTACCCTTGTGCCAACAAATGGTTCAATTTTTGGGGATTTGAAACTATGATTGCTAGGAACTGAAGAAAAGAGAAAGCTTTGTGTGTAGATTTGTTGCTTTAGTGCACAATACTCTACTTGACTTGTGAAGCTTTGTGCTAAGAAAAGAAGCATGATCTGAAGAAAAGAGGTAAGATCTTAAATCTTTGTGCTCTGTGAAAGGTAAGATAAGTGAAAAATTTTGGTTCGAAAGAATGGATCTAGGTATGATTGATAGATGTTTTCCTAGTCTGGAAACTAGGGCACAACTAGAAGAAAGAATATTTGATATGAATAGATCTGATAGAACTAGTGAAAGATATGTTATACCTATGCATAGAAATAAATTTTGGACTAAAAAATGGATGTAGAATCCTAGAAAGAATTTTTTCCAGATCCACTACTGTGATCCCAGTGTGTCATACAGGAAAGGATGGGGATCGTTCAAGAGAAAGAGAGGATTGAATCTTTGTTATAATTGTAGAAGACTGGGACATCTTGCTAAGGAATTCCCTTGTCAAGGTCCTATTTGCCTTTGTTTTAAGGCTACTGAACATGAAGTTTTATATTTCCCTAGAATGATTGCTAAAGTCAAAAAGATGAACATGAGAGAAGAAGACCATGAGGAAGGTCAACAGACTAAGAATATGCTCAAGAACTAGAAAGAATCAGAGACTATATTATTGCAGATGAAAGAAACCCTAAATGATCATAGAGACATCAACTTATCAGAGGTATTAAAAGAGAAGGAGTGCATAGAAACAAGAATAGGATACTTCAACATAGACTGTGTCCTGGATGAGGAAACATAGGTGAATATCATGACAAAAAGAACTTGGGAAATTTTGGGAAAGCCTATTATGGTTCCTTCATTGGGAGCAATAGGCTTTTTTAAAGGGAAGATGATAACCCTATGTGGAAGACTTACCCAAATACCTATGAGTGCTCATGGAAATTTGACAGAAGAAGAATTTGAGGTCGTTAAGTTTGTTGAGAACAACGCCCCATTTGCTATTTTGCTAGGAAAAACTTGGGTTGAGAAAGATCAAATACGAAGGAAACAAGAAGAGGAAGCTCTATAATAGAAAAATAAAGAACTAAGAGATTTCATGGCTAGGAGAATAGCACACTTACTAGAAGAATAGGAGGAAAAGTTGAAGCTACTAAGGACCAGATACCTGGCTGTCGAAGTTGAAAGAACACAGGAAGACTTGAAACACTTGTCCATACAGGAGAGTAAAGCACCTACCCCATAAAGAGAAGAAGTATTACCCTCGAACCCTATGAAAGACCCTCCACAGTGCGAAGTTACTATACCAAGAGGATATAAGAAAAATAATGGAAAGAGGAAACCAGTGACTCAAATCACAAGAAAAAAATCTAGAAAGCTCAGTAAGAAGAAAGAAAGTTAGAAAAATTGCAGGAAGTTCCAGAGAGGACTTCGTAGAAGGAAGGTTTGTAGAACTGGAACTTTGTTGGGATATCAGAATAACGTAGATTGGCACTTCTCCACGGTGAAGATAAATGACCATTGGAGGCATCCCGACCATTAGAATGATGCTCCAGAATGTCTAGAAACATAGTTATTGCTGGAACGTTCACCATTGGACCATTGGGACCATGCCATAATGGATGGAATTGCATCAATTGAGGCATTCCTGCCCATTGGAAGAGTTCATTATGAAGTTGTATATTTATTCCGTTGAGCGTTTCACCAAGAACACTTTTTCCAATTGATATTATCCAATCCCAGAGAGAACTAGTTGCTTTCGTGCACTGCCTATTGAGAGCTCGCCACCCATTATGTTACATTGAGTGTTTTCTCAGCAAACCGAGATACACAATCTTGGGCATGCATGTCGGATGAAATTAACACAGTAGAAAATTCCGTCGAAGAGAGCCTAATAGACCTCATGGATAAAAAGGTGATGTTCGCAGGCATACAAGATTCATCAATGCAAGGATTGGAAGCATCCCCGTTGACTGTGCACCATTGGTCTAGTTGACCCGCTACTGAGAAATGTAGCAAGAATCGTGATGACTTGGCAAATGTGAAGCTCATCCCATATATCCTTCCTGACTATATCCCACCTCTGGCTGGCATGGTTAGTCATGACAGTATCCCGAGGGGATTCGACGACACCTTGATCATTGCGTACCTCCCGAAGGGGATATACATAGTTGGGCTGCAGTTGGGACAGATTATGACGTTGAAGATCAGTGAATTCAACTTGGGAGATCACAATAACTATGGCATGATTGCCCCACATAAGTATTTGACCAAGAAAAAAGAGACGAAGTCGAAGATCATCCCCCAACCGTGTACCATGGACATCGTGAGGTCCACCATCCTAAACATAATCAAGATACCCCACTTTGGAATGCATTAGGAGGTTAATGCGTGCATTAAATGTTGGAAATGTTTAACAGGTAGCTATGCTTGTCATTGATGGCAAGTACAACAATGAAGATGGCATGGGTACAGGAAGAATGTACAAAGGATCGTTGGCATGTTTTACAGGCAGTGTAGACTTGTCATTGATGGCAAGTACAGTAGTGATAATGGCAACAGTGAAGATGACAGGCAAACAGAAGACAAATTCAGAGAGGTGAATGATTGAACGCAGTGGGAGCCATTGGATTTGGTGCAGGTTCACCGACATCCTTCAGATCTGCAGAAGCTGTGAGGGAGATAAGCTTCGGGAGCAAGAAGAAAAGTCCCGACAGGCATCGGGATATCGACCATCGGGAAATCAGAGTTCTCGAGGTCGTGTGCATTGGGATAGTAGCAGTCGCGAAATCCCGATGGGATCTGGACCATCCATTCGTGTGGATGCGTGGCAGCGATCGAGCGCCATCGGGAGAAGCTCGACAGGAGGCTTCATCGGAGAATCGGGTATCGGGACTTTGAAATGTCCAATTCACTTGACAACAAGAACCCCGAAATCGCGATATGCGATCTCGCGATTTAATCGCAGCAGTTAAATTTAGAAGTGATCTGGACCATTGATTCTCTGCATGGAGTATCGGGGATCGGGACTTTGAAATGACAAAGTCACTCGACATCAAAAACCTCAATTTTGCGATATACGAAATCATGATTGAATCTGGACCATCAGATCCAGAAATGATCAGGACCGTTGATCACAGTCCATATCGGAGTTTCACGGATCGCGATATCAAGGAGACAAGAACACAATGCAACAAAAATGTCGAAATCGCGATATGCGATATCGTGACACAATCATATCCATTGAGTCAAGATCGCACCTGGACCGTTGATCTAACTCTATGTCGGAGTTTCGCAAATCGCAATTCCAAAAGGAAAAGAAACAAGTGCAACAAGGATTCTGATTTCACGATGAGTAATAACCCGACCTAATCAGAACCATCCATCTACAAGGACAAGTGGCAAAGGATCAAGCGTCGTCGGCATATCAGGAGTCTTGAGACTAAGGGTGCGAGGCCTGCTGAACCCCAAACTGTGAGAAGAGACCACAGCCATGGATCTCAGATAGGACGTGTGTCAAGGATCCAAGAGGAGTCGATGTGGGAGGACAGGTGGCATCTCACATCGGATATCGAGATATCAGAGATCCCGGGAGCAAGGAGTTCGTCCATCTCGAACTCGCGAACCCCGTAGCCCCGACAGGATAAGGTTGTGGTCATGGGAGTTGGTCATATGAGCGGGAGCTGAGCCAGGAGGGCCAGCTTGTGAAGGGACACATCGGGGATCGGAGGATTGGGAATCCCATAGGCATGTGCATGGTGACATCGAAAACATCGAAACCCTGATGAGAGGTCTGACCGAGGTCATGTGTTGATGGTCATATGGGCCAAGGCCTATAGCCAGCAGGGCTAGAGCGTGGAAAGGGGTGCATCGATAATCAGGGATTGGAGAGTTGAGAAACTCTCGACATCAGGAAGTGCGAAACATCGAACCCCGATAGAGAGTCGGGGATAACCACAGTCAGGTGCAAAGACCGTGACAAGGTGAGTGAAAGGACATGTGGATCAGGCATTTGCAGAGGGATTCCATTGGAGGAATCTAAAGAGCCGCTTCGGCTCAGCATCATAAGGAATGCCGAAACCCGATTTAAAAAGGCAATAATAATAAAGGTCATCCAACGGTGCGGATAAAACTTGACAGTGATCGGAGGGTTACTGTTCTCTCTCACAATTAACTACTGAGTTTGGATTCTGTTAGCAAAACGGACTCATGATTGCAAATCAGTTAGCGTTTCAGTTGGCCTTTCAGTTGCTTGGACAATTGTCTTTCTTTTGCCTAAGGAAATGGGAAGTGGAACCGCCATGGGGGTGTGTATAAAAGAAAATGTGACAGACTGTGTATGGTTGGCTATTCTGGAGGAAAAAGAGCTTGTAATTGAAATAGAAAGGATGATCTAGAATGTTACAGAGAAGACGAAGAGTCTCAACTGCCAGAGAGGCTGAGGAATCTCAGCATAACACCCAACGATGCTGAACGCGTGGGAAAACTGCTAGAGAAGCTGAAGAGTTACCATGATGATCAGGTAGAGCACTCGAGAGGTGGAGGATATCAGCGCAATGTGAGTATGAAGAGGGATTGCGCACATTGCATGCATAAGGAGCACAGAAGATATAAGTACAGGGGACAGAGATGAGAGAGGCTGATGTTGCCATTGCTGTTGGAGTTGTTGTGGTCACTATGTAGAAGGATTGAAGTGTGAGTAAGGAGGCAGAGCGCAGGAGTAGAAATACACAACAGAGGAAGATTGCATTGAAGGGACATGGTGCAGAGAGTATAAATGGAGAAGAACAGAAAGTGCAAGGAGTGTGCAGAAGACTCTGATGCAGACAGGGCAGAGCACTGTAACAGAACAACGACAAGGCTGGTAAGCCATTGAATAACTTTATTTCGTTGTAATGAGTTTCAGTATCAAAGATTAATATTTTAGGGAGGTAGGGAGGTGCTCGAGAGGACTTTTGTCCTCAGAGGTTCAAGTGGGTGCTTGAACACAGGGAGTTGTAACTTCCATCTGGTTGCAGCCAGAGAAACCAGGGTGGCAGGGTGGTGCAAGGGATAACTCTTGTTCTCTGTTATACAGGTTGGTGCCTGTATGATTGGAAGTTGGTGCTTCCATCCAGGTGGTGCTGGAAACACTCAGGGAGTTG
>SNQJ01S0010863.1:162659-178544 GCA_010110895.2 Picea sitchensis | reverse complement strand
AAGCAGGCGTGAGAGTGGGTGTAGCAGTTTTCTCTTGTGATTGAATATGGACATAAAAGCCCTGGATTGAATGCATCATGGAAGAAAAATGAAAAGTGCAGCAATAGAGATCGATGAGATTCAATGGGGAGATCTAAGGGCTATTTAAAAGGTACAAGATACAATTGCACAGTGTTCCTATAGAGACAACAAGAGGAAAGACCTTGCCAAGGAAAGTTAACCTTTAGGAACAAATGGAAAAACAGAGGATGTGTAGCATGAGATTTAGCAAATGTGCAGAGTGAGATGAAATGCAGAACAGAAGCAGAGAAGAATAACAGAAAGAGCAGAAGCAGAGAAGAATAACAGAAAGAGCAGAAGCAAAGCAGAATGACGGAAAAAGATGATGCAGAGAAGAACAGATAATAGTGACAGGGGGAGTCATCCACACATGAGAATATTGATGAAGGAGTCTGAGTAAAAGAGGTGAGCAATTTTGAATTTTCCTCAGAGGATACAGCGGAAGCTGAAGATGAACAGGTCCAAGAATCAGAAAGAGAAGACTCTGGCTGAGACACAAATATTATGCAGGCCTAAAATGAGAGAGTCCATCCCATCAGGGGGAGTTTGCATTGATTTAATATCTGATACCTTCTAAAATATTGCAATAGCTCAGGGGGAGCATGTTCTCTTTGACATTGATGTCAAAGGGGGAGAAAAGAATTTGGGTGCCTTTGTTGCCATCAATTCCAAAGGGGGAGATTGTTGGAAATGTGTAACAGGTAGCTATGCTTGTCATTGATGGAAAGTACAACAATGAAGATGGCATGGGTACAGGAAGAATGTACAAAGGATCATTGGCATGTTTTACAGGCAGTGTAGACTTGTCATTGATGGCAAGTACAGTAGTGATAATGGAAATAGTGAAGATGACAGGCAAACGGAAGACAACTTCAGAGAGGTGAATGATCGAACGCAGTGAGAGCCGTTAGATTTGGTGCAGGGTCATCGAAAGCCGTCAGATATGCAGAAGCTGTGAGGGAGATAAGCCTCGGGAGCAAGAAGAGAAGTACCGATAGGCATCGGGATATCGGCCATCGGGAAATCGGAGTTCTTAAGGTTGTGTGCATTGGGACAGCAGCAGTCACGAAATACCAACGGGATCTGGACCGTCCATTCGTGTGGACGCGTGGCAGTGATCGAGCGCCACTGAGAGAAGATCGACAGGAGGCTTCATCAGAGAATCGGGGATAGAGACTTTGAAATGTCCAATTCACTTGACAACAAGAACCCCGAAATTGCGATATGCGATCTCGCGATTTAATCGCAGCCATTAAAGTTAGAAGTGATCTGGACCGTTGATTCTCTGCATGGAGTATCAGGGATCGGGACTTTGAAATGACAAAGTCACTTGACATCAAAAACCACGATTTCGCGATATGTGAAATCGATATTGAATCTGGACCGTCAGATCCAGAAATGATCAGGACCGTTGATCACAGTCCATATCGGAGTTTCGTGGATCGCGATATCAAGGAGACAAGAACACAATGCAACAGAAATGCCGAAATCGTGATATGCGATATCGTGACACAATTGTAGCCGTTGAGTCAAGATCGCACTTGGACCGTTAATCTAACTCCGTGTCGGAGTTTCGCGAATCGCAATTCCAAAAGAAAAAGAAATAAGTGCAACAAGGATTCCGATTTTGCGATGAGTAATAACCCGACCTAATCATAACCGTCCATGTGCAAGGATAGGTGGCAAAGGATCAAGCGTCGTCGGCATATCAGGAGTCTTGAGACTAAGGGTGCGAGGCCTGCTGAACCCCAAACTACAAGAAGAGACCACAGCCATGGGTCTCAGATAGGACGCGTGTCAAGGATCCAAGAGGAGTCGGCATGGGATGACAGGTGGCATCTCACATCGGATATCAGGATATCGGAGATCCTGGGAGCAAGGAGTTCATGCATCTCGAACTCGTGAACCCCGTAGTCCCGACAGGATAAGATTGTGGTCACGGGAGTTGGTCATATGAGTGGGAGCTAAGCCGGGAGGGCCAGCTTGTGAAGGGACACATTGGGGATCGGAGTATCGGGAATCCCGTAGGCATGTGCATGGTGACATCGAAAACACCGAAACCCTGATGAGAGGTTTGACCAAGGTCATGTGTTGATGGTCATATGGGCCAAGGCCTATAGCCAGCAGGGCTAGCACGTGGAAAGGGGCACATCGGTAATCATGGATTGGAGAGGTGAGAAACTCTCGACATCAGGAAGTGCGAAACCCTGAACCCCGATAGAGAGTCGGGGATAACCACAGTCAGGTGCAGAGACCGTGACAAGTTGAGCGAAAGGACATGTGGATCGGGCATTTGCAGAGGGATTCCATTGGAGGAATCTAAAGAGCCACTTCGGCTCAGCATCATAAGGAATGCCGAAACCCGATTTAAAAAGGAAAGAATAATAAAGGTCATCCAATGGTGCGGATAAAACTTGATAGTGATCGGAGGGTTACTGTTCTCTCTCACAGTTAACTACTGAGTTTGGATTCTGTTAGCAAAACGGACTCATGATTGCAAATCAGTTAGCATTTCAATTGGCCTTTCAGTTGCTTGGACAATTGTCTTTCTTTTGCCTAAGGAAATGGGAACTGGAACCGCCATGGGGGTGTGTATAAAAGAAAATGTGACAGACTGTGTATGGTTGGCTATTCTGGAGGAAAAAGAGCTCATAATTGAAACAAAAAGGATGAGCTAGAATGTTACAGAGAAGACGAAGAGTCTCAACTGCCAAAGAGGCTGAGGAATCTCAGCATAACACCCAGTGATGCTGAATGCATGGGAAAACCGCCAGAGAAGCTGAAGAGTTACCATGATGATCAGGCAGAGCACTCGAGAGGTGGAGTATATTGGCACGATGTGAGTATGCAAAGGGATTGCGCACATTGAATGCATAAGGAGCACAAAATATATAAGTACAGGGGACAGAGATGAGAGAGGTTGTTGTTGCCATTGCTGTTGGAGTTGTTGTGGTCGCTATGTAGAAGGATTGAAGTGTGAGCAAGGAGGCAAAGCACAGGAGTAGAAATACACAACAGAGGAAGATTGCATTGAAGGGACATGGTGTAGAGAGTATAAATGGAGAAGAACAGAAAGTGCAAGGAGTGTGCAGAAGACACTGATGCAGATAGGGCAGAGCAGTGTAATAGAACAGCGACAAGGCTGGTAAGCCATTGAATAACTTTATTTCGTTGTAATGAGTTTCAGTATCAAAGATTAATATTTTAGGGAGGTAGGGAGGTGCTCGAGAGGACTGTTGTCCTCAGAGGTTCAAGTGGGTGCTTGAACACAGGGAGTTGTAACTTCCATCTGGTTGCAGCCAGAGAAACCACGGTGGCAGGGTGGTGCAAGGGAAAACTCTTGTTCTCTATGTTTGCACCCTTTTCATCACCTTGGTGAGCAAATAAGAGGTGCTTACATGCCCATTTGGGTCTTGCTGAGCATGAAAGTTGTAGAGGAAAGAGTTAGAGAAAAGAAAACACAGATATAAACAAGAATTAAACTAAAACAAACTAAAATTATGAGCATATGGATAAAGAAATAACAAACACAAAAAGACCAATATCACCAATGTTTTTGGGCTGATCTATTGATGAAATCAAAGCACAATGAATAAAGGGGACTATGAGTCCCTTCTTCCTCCAAAGGAAGGCTCTTGGGCCCTCACAAAATTGCTCTCCTTACAATAAGAAAAATGAAAATGATAGTGAAAGAACTCCTAGCACATCCACTCAATGGAGAGGTGGATGGCTCAATGAAATGGTGCTAATGTGTTATTGTCAAGGAGTGAGTCCTTAAAACAATATAAGCAGCATAACATTACATGAAATTCCTTGAGAAAATGATGTTTCTTTATGGATTTTTATAGCATTGCATTGGGTGATTATGTAACTCCTTTGAAGTGTGAAAAGGGGCTCTTTAGGGCTTCATTAGGTCTTTGACCAGCCTACCATGCGGATTCAGCTCAGATTTGAGGGTCAAATCAGCTTGGGAGTTGATCCATAAGTGGTTGGGAGGCCGACCAATTCAATAAATGTGTCGTTTAGCAGGTGCGCGGGTTTTTGCGCTAACAACCATGCATCATGCACGTATGCGCGCATGGTACGTTCCTGTTCCGTGCATGTGTGCGTGCACCAAACTTCTGTAAAGTGCCCTTCAATTTTTGGTTACTTTGTATAGTTTTTGACCTTTTTGGAATGCTGTGAAATTAATTTAGTGCCATGAATGACTTCATTACTCTTTGACGATGCTGAGTTCTTGTTGCCATGTGTGGACGAAATTTCAGTGATAACAGATGCCCCCTGATGGATGAGGTTAGGAGCATACGTATAGCCAAAATCCATCAATGTTTCTTCTACTGAGAATGTTGTTGTAAGAGAGAGAAATAGTGGGACCATGCAGAGCGATCCTTTTGGATAAAAAAGGAACCGGTAGGACCCGACCTTCTGAGAGTTGTGCAAAAAATAGAAAACTGTGTACAAACGAGGCGGGCATGCCCCATGCTCGTTTTTATGTAACTCTGAAAAAAGATGACTGAAGTGTTGGTGTAGACAACTGCAGCACCCTCGGGGGCAGTGATGATAAAGGCAGAAGACAATTCTGCAAAGGAACATACTCTGAACAATAGGCAATGATCGCGGTAATAAGTATCGGTGATGATGCAGGCATTGATGGCCCTACCCAGTTCAGAGGTCTTCGGAAAATGATAGAAATAACTGCAATAGTCGCAAAGTAAGACCCACCGTAACATGAGAAAGTGTTGGCATCGAATGTTATGGGGGCCAACGACAGCAGGGAGCAATGGTGTTTCACCCTGTGCCGTCCGAGATCTCTCATTGAATAGAGAATGAGAATCAAGATACTGTCACCCTTCTGGAAAATGGTGCTGATGTCGACAAAAGGGGGACGTGACTCCCAGAAGCAAAGGGCTTCATGGAATCTACTGAGTTGATGAAGTGGCAGAGGTACATGGACGAAGTCAAGAAGTGGGAAGACTCAAGACTGCCCTTGGTTGGAGGATGTATGAGATGAAAAGTGGCCACAATCGTGTAACAAGGTCGAGTATCAGGGGGACGACAAGACCGATGATAAGTTGTGCCAGAGGCGGGACAAGGTGGACAAATTCAGAGGGTAGAGGTAAATGACCTGTGGAGTACTTTGAAGATATGGACGATGTCGACAAGGGTAGATGATGAGTAATGCTCCAACCAAGGGTGACATGGGTTGCGTGTGGCCAAAAGGAAGCAAGTCGCCAACGGGGACGACAAAAGAAAATGTAATGACTGGTAATAAAGGCGTTTGTACAATAAATAATGAATAATTGTGGGGAGAAATGTACAAATACAGAAACGGGTGCCCCAGTGTGAAATGCGTGCCCCAAGGAGGGCAGAATTGTCTTGGAAAACTGATGAAGGGTGGGGGCCCCATTGGTGAGTTTCTGTATGAGGTAGGTGAGATGAGGGTAGGTTCGCAGATGGGAAAACGGATTGTGGATGAAATGGAGGGTTCATGATATTTCGGAGGTGCAGGTAAAAAATAGAACCGTAAAGAGATAATCTGGGAGTCCAGGTGGGAAAGCTAGCAAAATGAGGAGAATGAGTATGTGGCTAATTCACAACATGATGAAAGACTATCAAGACTCCCATCCCTAAAGGGTAATGAAGAACAACATGAGTGTCAAAAAGTGCCAAAAGGTGCTATGAATGGGACAACTCATGTGGGTAAGAATGCTACCGGGTAACAGTACCAAAAATGTAAATGGAGGTGTGGGTACTGCAGAGCTGGGAATGAGGATCCTAAAGGCCAATATCAGCGGGTGTGACTGGAAATGTAAATGAAATACAGCAGGAGAGACTACATGCCAGTGTTGAAGATATACCTAAAGGGATGAGGTCGATGGCCGATGAGCAAGGACCTGCGCACATAACAACCAAATACCCAAAGTGAACAATATCTGAAGAGAATCAAAGATATTAGCATGTATTTGACAAATGTGACAATGCGCATGCGTACTTGACCATGATATGAAGAAAAAGGCACCTCGGGGGCTCGGGGTGAAAAGTGACCTAGGGACAACTATGATGTAGGTGGCGAGATGTTGATCCCGTGGCTGAAGACGGTTTGAAAAATGGACACCTTGGGCTCCCGGAATGGTGAGTGGAAGTTTGGCAAAAGGGATATATATAGCTGTAGGGCCCACAATGCCACCTCATTTGTACCTACTGCAACAGTGACTGGATGAGCAGATTTTAGAGGAGATTTGGAGATTCGGGGAGGACGAGGCATCCGATCGACGTTCTACGAGTATCAGGTTAGTGGTCTGATCATCCTGCATAGAAATAGGTTTTCAATTTTTGGGCATGGTTGGTACGGGGGGGGCATACAGGGGGTGTGGGGACCACATGCACGGGCGATTTGGTGAAAGGCGAGCATCCGAACATCCGCACATGGGTGCGTGGTAGGGGAAATTTAAGGCGTGCCCCAGGGGCTCACCTGTGAAGTGAACAGGCGCGCATCAGTGTGCGCCTGTAGGTTTGACAGGCGCACACCGATGCGCGCCTGTACAATGAACAGGCGCGCGTGAGGGTGTGCTTGTTAAGTGAATAGGTGTGCATTGATGCGCACCTGTTCAGTGTACAGGAGCGCATATATGCGTGCCTGTGTGATGAACAGGCGCGCATGGGTGCGCGCCTGTGGGAACAAAAACCGCGCCTAGGAGGCAAGGTTGGAAGGGTAAAAAAATGAGTCTTTTTGATGCTATTGATGGTTATCTGATTTGATATAGGACTCGTTGTTGGTTGCAGGTGGTCAACAGTGACGATGCCAGTGCGGTGGCGAGAGCGAGACTAGGCCCAGCTGCGAGATGTTGTGGCCATTGAGGGGCCTGGGGTGAGGGCGACTTTGGCAACCTGTGGGTTGCTAAAGTTTTTTGAGTGCCCGTTGATACGGGCCTAGGAGTACTTACTACAGTTCCTGCTCCAGATGTGGAGTCCGGAGCTGCACTGCTTCCTCGTGCGAGGAGAGCAGATCCCCTTCACTGCGGTGGAGGATGTATATTTTCTGACTGGGCTCCCCTTTCGGGGAACGCCCCTACCGACAGAGCTGGTGTTGCCCAGGACCACTCCATTGGCCGATATTGGCCAGAGATACTTCTCAGGTCGATACTTCATGTCTAGGACTATGGTGAGCATTAGTGCTATTGACTCCTTAGCTCATCGTTGTATAGCGGCGATGATTGTACAAGTATACGGGTCACTGGAGACCCAACATATTAGTGGTGGCCAGCTGTAGGTGCTGGACAGAGTCTTGGATGGCGAGCAGTTCGCTTGGGGACTGACGCTACATGCTAGGATGGTGGCACAGTTGGACCACTGTCGGTCCACTGATGGAGGAGAGTTTACTTTTGGGTCCATCTTAGTGGCCTGGTTTTTGGAGAGGGTGTCGATGCTGCGCCCGAGGGTTCTGCACGAGATGCCAGGGGCACGAGAGCCGCGATTGAGGCGGTGGTCTACAGTTTTGGTTCGCCACAGTGGTGGCGAAGGTGGACACTATTTTTCAGCAGATGCGGCACATATATGGCCGCAGATGCCGCAGGTAATACTTCGGTACCCCTATGATGGGGTTGACTTCCGGGGTGACCCAGACATGGTGCTGCCTCCGGGGGAGGTTTTTGACCATTGAGGTATGTTTAGTAGTGTGTATGCTTTTTTTTTTTGTGATATAGCAGTCCATATATGGTATAGATGCTTATACGATTTTTTGTTGTTGTTTTTTACATGTGCAGATGTGGCACCTCGCGGGCGCGAGGTGGAGAGTCAGCGAGCACCACCTCAGCGAGAGCCGAAGGAACGACCGCAGGGAGAGAGGTGGCAGCGGGAGGATGTCGTGGGTCGACCAGCAGAGCCCGAGAGGGTAGCGAGGCGGCGCCATTTCGATGACCCTGGTGCAGGGCCATCACATGCTTCTGCAGCAGCAATCGGAGTGGACTATGATGATATACGCCGTCGTCTAGAGATGGTGTTGCAGGACATGCCTGAGGGCATGTGGACACAGATCCAGGATGAGAGCTTCTTGGAGCAGTGTGTGGGGGTGTCGCCACCATGGCGGGCCATAGTGCGGCGAGCAGCAGTGCTGGCTGCGATGACAAGTGGACGCCTACCGCCGGGGCAAGAGGGTCCTGTGGGTGGTCCACCACCGCCTGGGGCAGGTGGTGGTGGGCCACCACCTCCTCCTGAGGGAAGAGCAGGTGGTGGTGCGATAGAGGCACCATGATTGATGTATGATGTATCTCTTTTTGGTTGTATTTAGGCTGGTGAGACGATTATTGTACCGAGGTGTTGTGCTGGCCTGCGGGCACATGTATTTTTGTATGTAAACATTCAGATGGCCTGATAAGCCTGATATATATATATGAGTATACATATTTTGAGATACTGATGTTGTCTACATGTGTTTTTTGTTGATGATGATGATGTCTATTCTATATATATGTTGTGACAGGATTTATGAGATGTGTTATGTATGTGTAGCTTGATGTGATATATGCCAATCTAACACCATGTTAGCTATTTCATTTATTTTTTGATTCAATTGTCTTGGAATATGTGTAAATGTAATGGAATCAAAATGTCGAGATAACAGTCTAACCTGTAGGTATTTGCGAAAGAGGGACGGATCGCGTACACAGTACACATTGTTGAGCTGGAGAACGACTAGTTGAGAGTCGAGGAAGATGCTAAGGTGACGAATATGATGACACTGGGCGTCGTCCAGGAGGCCAATGACAGCAGTGTACTGGGCTTGGATGTTGGTTGCTGGCCCCAAACATATGCCGCTTGAGTGTAGCATTTCATGTGAGGGGGTGTAAAGAGCCCAAGATGCCGAAGCGAGATTTTGCGTCCAATGGCTGGCGTCGTCGGCATAACCAATGTGGTAGGATGGTGGAGGAAGCATCTGTCAATAGCACAAAGGATAGTTTAGACGAGAGGGGAGGAAAAAAGATTAAAAACACTAGAAAAAGAAATAACCTAAAGTAGTTTGACTATGTTTAAGCATAAAAATTCTTGAGATACAACCCGTTGACGAGTTCTTTGAGAGAGAGGCCTTCGGGGGAGGCCAGGATATATGCGCCTTTGGTGAGGCAATGTTGGATAATGTAAGGGCCATGCCAGAGGGATTCGAATTTGTCGTGGCCAAAGGTATCATGAGCGATATCATAAGCCAGGACAAGGTCGCCTTCGCGAAATGATCGAAGGTTGACATGGCGATCAAAGGTAGCTTTGGATCATTTTTTAGTTTCCTCGTTGTTCTGTAAGGAAGATCGATGATCTTCATCCAGCGACTCCAAGTTTAGCAAGCACTGCTCCATTGGAGCAGTGTCAGGTAATAGCTCAATTGCGGTAAGTAAGGTGGGAATTTCGCACTTGATGGGAAGAGTTGCCTCGATCCCATGGACTAAATGAAATGGCGTGAAACCTGTAGCGGTCTTTACTTCCGTTCGATAATCCCATAGTGTGGAAAATAACATGTGATGCCAATTGGTTTTATGTTTATTAATCGTGTGTTGTAACATGGTCTTGAGGACTTTGTTCACTGCCTCGACCTGTCTGTTTGACTGAGGATAGTATGGTGAGGCAAACTCGTGAGAGAAGCCTAACCGAGATGAGAGTTCAACAAAGATCTCATTCTCGAAGTGTTTCCCATGATCGGAAACAAGTTGGAGTGGTACTCCAAAATGGGATATGATGTGATTAAAGAAAAAAAGCGCTACGGTGTCAGCGGTGTTGTTGAAAGTGGGCATAGCTTCAACACATTTGGTGAAGTAATCAATGGCAACAATAATGTATTTGTGACCATTGCTGGAAGGGGGATTACAAGTCATAAAGTCGATGCCCCATTTACAAAAGGGGTCGGCCGTAATGACAGGGTGAAGAAGGGCGGGGGGTGCCTGGGCTTTGTTGGCATAGAGCTGACATTGCTCACAATGTTTCACGACATGAATGTAATCGTGAAACAAGGTGGGCCAAAAGTAAGTGGCTCGGATAATATTTTGAGCAGTGGATATACCCGACAGATGGCCCCCACATGCGCCACTGTGGCAGTCGTTTAAGACTATGTCGGCCTCGTCAATATTCAGGCAACGACGAAGAATGGTGTCGACGCCCCGTCGATATAGGATGTCTCCGATGAGGAGATAGCGGGGGGCCTGATGGCGAATACGTCGACGATCATCTCATGATAGATGGTGACCAAACTTTTGGGTTCGTAGGTAGACGAGAAGGTCGCCATACCAAGGGTCATCGGAAGCGATGTAAAAGAGATGTTCATCAAGAAAGTCAGTGTTGACGGGGGCACTGGTGGTGTCAGAGGGGAGGGCCGTGACAAGTTCGACGAGAACGAGGGCCTTATTACTCTTAGGTGTTGAGAACTCGAGGTCGTACTCCTGAAGGATAACGATCAAACGAGTGAATTTGCCGTTAACTTGGCGACGACTGAGCAAGTATTGCATAGGGTTGGAATCTATGACGACCTTTGTGGTGCGAAGTAGAATGTAATGGCGCAGTTTCTGGACTGCGAGGACAACTTCAAGAGCAAGTTTCTCTTCGTGTTTATACTTCAAGGGTGGCCCTGAGAGGTTCTTACTAACATAGTAAATGACGTGTTCATGATTGTCATCTCCGAGCTGGATGAGGACGTCGGCTACTGATACAGCTGATGCTGATACGTAGAGGATGTAATCGTGATTGTAGTCAGGTGCACTAATCAAAGGTGCATTTGAAAGCGCTGCTTTAAGATCATCAAATGATTGTTGGGCATAGTCGTCCCAGTGAAACGGGATGTCGTGACATAGTAAGCGAAGGAAACCATGTGCATGGATGGCATAATCTGGGACAAAGCACCGAAGAAAGTTAGCTTTGCCCTGAAGACTCTGAAGTTGCCGTAAATTCCGAGGAGGTGGAATTTCGGTGATAGCTTTGACTTTGAGAGGGTCCACAGTAATACTGCTTTGGGAAACGATAAAACCAAGGAGGCGCCCTGCGGTGACGCAGAACACGCACTTGAGAGGATTCAAGTGGATGTTGTATTGGCGACACCGTTGAAAGATGATTTGTAAATCATCGAGATGCTGGGTGCATTTCTTAGATCGAGTTGTGAGATCATCCAAGTAGGCAAGGATGATTTCAGCCAGATCATGAAAGATGTATGTCATTGCCCGCTGGAAAGTTGTGCTGGCATTTTTTAAGCCGAAAGGCATGACACGATATGCAAAAGTACCCCACGGGGTAATGAATGCGGTTTTATATTGATCGGCTGGGTGAATTTGAATTTGGTTATAGCCAGAGAATCTGTCCATAAAGGAGAGAGCCTCGTGACCGGCGCAGTCGTCGATAATTTGATCGATGAATGGCGTTGGAAAGTTTTCTTTTGGACATGCGTTATTGAGATCGCGAAAGTCTGTGCAAACACGGATAGTGCCCTATTTTTTGTCGACGGGTACAGGGTTGGAAACCCATGAAGTGTAAGCGATGGGGTAAATAAACCCGGTCGTACGTAATTTGTCAATTTCAGCTTTGATAGCCGCGGCCTTGGATGGGTGTAGTGGTCGCTATTTCTGGTGAACTGATGTGATGTCAGGCCAGGTGTCAATGCGATGCTCGACAATAGATGGGTCAAGGCTAGGCATTTCTGTGTATGACCAGGCGAAAATATCCCTATATTCCTGGAAGAGGGCTTTATATGCGGCGATTTCCTGAGGAGTGCAAGCAACTCCAGTGATGATTTCTTCGACGATGCCATTTTTAATGGAAATGTCGATTGTGATGGTGGGGGAAATGTTGGCCATATTACCTTCTTCAAAAGCATCAGGGGAAGGAATGGGATTTTTGAACCAATCGATAGGCCCGGATGGGATAAAATCTTTGGCTTCGACCGCGTAAATGGGGTTTTGGTTAGGAGGCATGAGGGATTCCTATGGAGAGAAGAGTGCGTGGTGATGTAGTGCATCCCAGGGTGAGTCTGGGTGGTTTAGTTCTTCGAGTATTTCCTCATCGCATTGGAAATGCCAGGAATACAAGGGGTCATGAGGAGTGATCTCAGTGCTAGTGTGATTGCCCCCTACTGGAGAAGCAAGGGGAGTGGTGCGAAAAGATGGTGAGGGTTCACTCGACATGAACCATATATTGAAGTACTGAGGAGTACCCGTGGTGGTTGGGTGGAAAGTCTCCGTAGGGGAATGAGCAGGAGAGTTTGGGGGATTGCGGGGTAAATCCTCAGAGATGTCGTTTAAGAACCATGGAGGCGTTGGGAGTGCCTCAGGCTCGGGAGAAGTGACATGAAGATCCTCAAGTGACGGGGTAATGTCAAGTATTGCCTCTACAGTTTGGTGAAGCAGGGACAATTGACGTCGCCGGTATGCAAGGATCATAGGACACTGGTAGGTAAAATGAGCGAGTGAATCGCAGAGAGAGCAAGGACATCTCATACGTTCATTGACTGAAGTAGTGACATAGAGAATGTCAGTGATGTTGGACGAGGACGTAGTAGGGCGGGGGTTGTTCTGGAAGTTCTGCCGTACGACCGCTAATGTCTACCGAAAGCGTGGCAGTTCTGGGAAATGATGGGTGTAATGGCCATACTTGGAACATATAGCACAAGCGTACTTGGTCCTCAACCCTTTACTACTGGAAAGGTTGGTGGTAGTAGTGGTACTAGCAGTAGTGACAGGTTTTGTGGGAGTTTGATTGGGGGGAATCAAATTCTGTAATTCAGGTAGAGATGGAAAATTGTTAGTTTGGTGGCCCTCTTTCTCACATAGTGCACAAGGTGGTGGGATGCGTGGAGGAAGTGGAACGGTGGGATCCTTCTTCTTCCTTCTGCCCCCAGCTGTAGAAGGGGGGGGGTGTGAGTATGGGGGTAGTGGGGGTAAGGATGGGAATCATCATGGGAAGTCCTTCCTGTGAGGGAAGGGATGGTCGAGGGACCATCTCTGGTCGGTGTAAATACCAAACTAGGATTGCTAGCACCATATTTGGTAGTGTGAGCGTTGAGGCTACCTGAAAATCTTCGATACCTGGTGGAGGGTAAAAGAAGGGAATTTGGGTGAGGGGTTGGGGGAGTGTTTCCCAAATGGGATTATGCCCTTGAGGGGATGTGGATTCGTGGACTGTTGAGATCGACGAGTGTGCAGGAGGCTCCGGCGGGAGAGGTTCTGCGACTGTTGAGACGTCAGGAATGACTGAAGCCTCCTGAGGAGGAAGAGCATCCTCTGTGTGAGTTTCGTTAGATGAGACGACGCATACTTGATTAGGGGGGAGGAGTGGTGGTGCTCCATGGTACGTCCCTAACAAGGATGGATCTTTGAAAATCCCTAGACCCATATCAATGAGTTAGTAGGCGTCTTGGTTGGTGTGGATGAGAGGAAGAATGTTATCGAGGTTGGCAGATGGGTTAGGCTCATAATGTGAGACTTGGTCAATGGTCATGATCTTCCCATTGTGGGGGAACATCATTGTCTAAAAGATGGAAGATGCCACTTCCTTCATAGCGTACATGTAGCTACGATCGAACAGGATATTATAATCGAGTGGGGCGTCGATAACTTCAATTTCAATGAGAATAGTCTTGCCCCTGAGTTCAACGGGGACATTTTGGAAGAGCCCTTCAGGAGAGGATGGTCGTCTGTCATAAGCTCGTAATGTGATGGCAGAGGGTATGAGTTCTAGGGAACCAAGTTTCTGCCATACTGTTTTGGACATGATGCATGTAGAGGCACCTTCATCGATGATACACCGATGAACTGTGATGTTCCATATTTTCACTGGTATTTGAAAATCAATCAAGGTGGGAAGACGGGGTTCTCCGCTATCGAGATCAAAAGTGATGAGTTGAGTATCAGTAGGGTCAACTTCCCCCAAGGCGGAAAGTAATGATTTCCACTGCGTAGGACAAGTCTGGAGGACTTCCAAGATGTACATGGCAGCTGGTGATTGTGCTAAGTTGTCTACCAAGCTATAGTTGTGAGCAGCCCTAGCTTGTGGATTGTGGACATTCCTGCGCAAGGGGATGCAAGGGATGCGAAGGGGTGGTTCGGCAGATGGGAGAGGGATCACCAATGGGGTTACCATTGGTGTCGGGCTTGTTTCTGGAGAGATGGGTGGAGACTCAGCGGGTGTATGATACTGACGATTACGCGTTTGTAGAAGGATTTCTTCCTCACTGGTGAGGAGTATTGAACGCTCTGCTGGATTGTTGGGGTTGTGATATTGGACCACCTGAGGTGGGGGATGTTGCGCGTCCTGTTGGTTGTTAATCACCCCTTGATTTGGAATAGGGTTTTGCAGCACGGGAAGCGGGGGTTGTTGTACGTATTATTGTGGTGCCTGCTAAGGGGTGGTTTGTGCAGGAGAATGGGGAAGACTACCAGAATCTTTCAACCATTTGAAATCAGCGATCTGGGGGAAATGGTGAGTGTAATGACTGAACTCGCCACAAAGGGCACAAGGGAAGATGGTTTTAACATTATTCCTTCCTTGGCGTTTTTTATTATTGCCCCCTTAGGGATTTTAGTTCCCTTGGTTCTGGTTGCCTCCCGGTGGTTGGTGTTGTGGGGGTTGATTCCCGCCTTGACTAGGGTTGTTGTTATTCCTGTTCTGACCTTTCTTCTTGGCATTATTCAAAGGGTGAGTTGGGTTGGCTGTGTTCAACTGTTCGAAATTTTGGTATTGTTGAGCGGCCAAAGGTTGAACAAAGTTTAACCCCTCATGTGGATGTGGGGGAGCCATGGGTTGTGGAGGACCAGGAAATGGGAAGTATGGATTTTGTGGTGGTACCAATCCATAAGGTATATAGGAAGGTTGTGTGCTTTCACTAGTACTATAAGCTGATGTTGAGGGAGTACCATTGTTTGTGGGAATAGGTGGATGTATGGGAGGTGCCGGTGGTGGTCCACTAATGGGTGGAGGTATAGCAACAGGATATGGCTGTTGATAAGGGGGTGGGGAGTAATAAGGAGTGCCCCCATATATCGGCGGGTATTGAGGTGTTCCATACATCGGTGGTGGTTGGGGTTGTAGACCATGGTGTTTGGTGGCACCTATTAGTCCATCTGCTGAATGAGACATCCCAGGTTTGTCTTGGCCAAATGGCACAGGTTTTGGAAGATCAGGAAGTACTGTGTATAAGTACCCCAACTGTGCATAAATGAGGTCAAACTGTTGGGCCTTACTGATGGCTTCCTCTTCGGATTGAGGGAAGGTGGAAGCGACATCCTTTCCAAGGAGAGAGACAAGTGATCTAAAAGAAACCAGTCGAGACATTGTTGCTTGGTGGTTTCTGCTTTACACAAACTACGTCGCCTATGCCACTCATGAATGTGGTTAGCGATGTGGGTGGCTGAGGTCTGTTTGAAGTTAGACAGTAGTTCTAGGCCATTGTCATGGCGGATGGGTAATTGAAAAAAGGTCAAGAATGCTTTGGCCTGTTATCTCTCTAAGAAACCCTTTGTGGTTGCAGACCAAAGGTGCTTGGTAACTAACTCTTTTTGAAGTAATTTTCAAAATAATGTATGAATTTGGAACAAGTCGGATGACTGGATCAATTTTCACTCAAATCATGCATGAACACATCAAGATGGACAAGGCTTTCAACGACAGATGTTCAGAGAGTTGACAAATAAGTGATGAATGGAGAAATAACTCTTATACTAGCAGAATCACATATAGACATATATGAATGGCCAATTATAAAAATCATAAAAATATTTGCAGAGTTAAACTTATGAACGCAGCGATAAGGTGACAGTTATCTAGCATTAGACAAGCATAACAACATGAATAATATCCAAGTGC
>SNQJ01S0010863.1:107895-162649 GCA_010110895.2 Picea sitchensis | reverse complement strand
GCGCTGATCCATCGGATCACCGGATTAAGCATGCAAGGACCAGACCCATAAGACTTTTATCCAGGAAAGGCTGTAGATTGCGCCCTGGAGCAGAGAATCAAAGACACCTATGGCGATGTGGAGAAGGGTAAGTGAGGCTACAAGGTAGATTCCATCCATAACGGTACAGTGCACCTAGCCTGCTAGTTGATCATTGGTAAGCTAGTGAGGAAAAACAGACCCACTTAGGTCACGGGGTTCATTTTTGACCTCACGGGAAAATGCATTGAAGGACTACAAATGAACTGGGTGAGCTACCTCATCAACCAGTTAGAGAAAGACTGTCATGGATATCAGGATTAGGGCTATGAGTTCCATTTCAGTTGGTTGCTAATTCTCATCACCTTCATTTCTTGGGAGATGCCGGAAGAAGAGACCTTCCCTGATATTGAGTCATATGAACCCCTAGTTGTGAAGTTCACTACGCTCTAGTACTCGAGTGACATGGATAAGCAATGGAAGTCAAACATGGTGTTCCACACCTATTACCTACAGTTGAAGAGGGGTATTGAGTCTTTCCCTAGTATGACATCGAACACCTTGCACAGGTTCAGACCATTTCTGAAGTTCTGTGAAGATAGATATTTTATTTATATCACTGCGCGAGGAGACAAACATAAAGAAGAGCTTCAATCCTACTATAAGCTCACTGAGGAGGACATGGAAGAAATAACTAAGGAATGGCCCACATATTTCCTTATACCATTCAACCAGGAAGAACTGTCTGACCCTGACCTCATCAGAAGTCCTGTGGTCACTCATGAATAATATGATGAACCCAACAGTAGCAGAAGGAAAAAGAAGGAAGAGGTATAGAAGGTGAACAACACATCAGAAGAAACAGCTTCAGATTCTCCTGGAGGGGGAGGAGGTGATGAAGTATAAAAGGAAGAGACATCCAAGAAAATAAAGGTTTCCCCCAAGAAACCTACATCACGGAAGAAGTTAAAAGATAATAAACTGCCATTTTAGACTGTGCTAACAGTGGATGACATTGACCTTATAATTTTTGTTGTGTTAGACACCTCGAAGGACATCTTGAAGTGAAGAAAATCAAAACAAGAGATCATGTATGATAGGATTGCAGCAGAGCTGAAAGGGGTATAGCAAACCCTCTACTCCATCCACGTAGTGTCTACTGTGCCACCATCATATGAAGGGATTGATTTGGGAGATGAGCCTTCCCAACTACGTAGAAGAGCAGATGCGACAAGAACCTCTCCTTCATCATGTCCAGGAGGAAAAACAACAGGCCACAGAGGCCCTGAAGCAAGAAAAAGAGGAAGCCATAGATCTCCAGGAGGCAAAGCAGTAGGCAACAACAGTGCAAGCGTAGTTGAAGCCATTGTCTGCAGTCGAGAGGATGAAAAGGTCCAAAGAACAATGCATGGTTTAGAAGAAGGTCCATGCCATCCAGAGTAAATTCATGGAAGTGACTCAGAATCTCCAACCAGTGCAGAACAAAGATTGCACACTTTTTGAGGAGATTGAAGGACAAGGTGAAGAACTAGAACAAGTGGTCACCATAGTAGAAAAGTGTTTGGAAGAGCCTATGATGGAGAAGGTTCTTCAAGATTTCATCGAGCAGGAGGATCTGGTAAAGCAACAGGTCGAGGCAGCTCGAGCCAAGATCGAGGCCTTCGAGGAAGAGTTACTCAGATCTGAGTGACTCGAGACGATTCATAGGTGCGTGTTGGGGGCCTGTTGGCCCTTGACCAATTTTTGGAAATCCTTGGTCATGTTTGACCATTTTTGGGACTTCGACAGGCTGGTCAAAGGTGAAGTGCAAGGTGAAGCAGACATCGTGGGATCTCAGCCCCTTTTTAGGGAATTTTGGGTTTAGGGTTTATGTAATGGGTATGGGATGTCATCCCATGGGTTTACCCATGTTTAGGCCCCATTTTCAATGTATAAATAGATATCTAGGCAATGTAAGAAAGTAGTAATAGTGAATTTTTGTGGCTTAGTGAGGAGCTAGAGGCTTTGTGCATACTATGTGTTAAGACTTGTAGAGCTAAGTGCAAGTGAATGTAAGAAGCTGGTGTGCAGACTGTGTAAGACAGATTTGTGTTGTGACCTAACTTGGGGAAGGAGGATCTGGTGAGGTGTGCATAGATCTCATGTCCTATGCAGAGTAGGTCTTCTAGCTCTATGCATTGAATGAAGATAATAAAGAGAAGAAGATTTGGTGGGCATAGCCCCACGTTGGGGGTGAACCACGTATATCCTGTGTTGTGGTTGATTTGTGCATTATGGTTGTTATGTGAGTTATGATTAGTGAATAAATATATGTTAGATGCATATGATATAGTAGCTTACTTCTTAGTGATGTGAATGAATGCTAGATATGATCTATTTCTATATGCTAAGTGCTTGGATGTGTTAGATCTTGTTGAATATTGTGTTGTTCTATAATTAGGGTTTTCTCCTACGAAGTGGATAAGAGTTAAATATTAATGAATGTTAACTGCTAAGTGTTCTATTAAGTACTGTGATCATAGTTCTGTGCCACATCTAGGTTGTATACACTTGATTGCTACAACCATCCCTACCTCTACTTCAGGTGAGACTTGATCTGCTTCGCAGGTGTTGCCGAAAGGGCTGGTAGTTATGGTTTTGTTGGTGTGTTGTCAAAGCATTGAACCCTAGGTCTTCCTTTGTGCCAACATGGGTGATCAACTGTCCTTGTACAACTTCAGTCGGCTCCCATTGATCATCCCTCTAAGTTCTACACCCGACAAGTCTCACAACTTTACAACTCCTCCATCTGTGACAGATTGTACCTCATATGGTCCTAGCTAGTGCATTCTTAGCTTTCCTGGGTGCTGAAGAGATTTGTTATCATACATCAGTACTAGATCTCCTTCCTTGAAAGTTTTCTTCTTGATGTGTCTATCGTTCCAATCTTTTTCTCTTTCTTTATGAACTTGTTGTTGGAACCCTACTAAGATCTTGTCTTCCTCCATGGTCATTAACTGATTCAGTCGCTCTTGTATGACACCTTGTTCTTTCATGTGTGTAATTTTTTCTATGCGTAAGCTTGGTACTAAAAATTATAATGGCACCACTGCTTCTTGATAATAGACAAGTTTAAATGGTGTGTTCCATGTCAAATTTTTGCACGTAGTCCTGTAGGCCCATAGTACTACTAGTAATTTGAGGTCCCAGACGTCCCTATTAACATTACAGATCTTTGTCAGCTCATTCTCCATAATTTTTTTAAATGCTTCCATTGTGCCATTTGCATGTGGGTGATATGGTGTATTCTTCTGATGATGGACTTCAAGCTCTTTAGTCATAGCGCTGATAGTGTTGTTTATGAAGTGTGTGCCTTGGTATCTCATCAAAATTATTGGGCACCCAAATTGAGTGATTACTTTTTCAAATAAAAAGTGCGATGTTTTTTTTGCACTGCAATCCTTTACTGGTGCTGCTTCCACACATATTGTTAAATACTTCATCACGGTGATAATGTACCTATATCCTGTTCTTTTTGTTGGTGGGTTGATTGGTCCTACAAAGTCTATTGCCCACTTGTCGAATGCCTAAAATGTTACTTCTGGTCATAATGACATCTCCTCCCTTCTGTTGGGTTTTCCTACTCTTTGACAGACATCACATCTTTGACAGTACTCCTTCGATTCTCTATGAATCATCAACCACCATAGTCCTATGCACAATACCTTCTGCACGGTAGCTTTTCCAACATAGTGCCCTCCTGCTATTCCCTCATGGGCTTCTGTTAAGACTCTTGGTCTTTCATGCTCTAACATGTACCTTCACAAGATGATATCTGTGCCCATTTTGTATAGGTGTACTACAATTAGTTGATAGTCAGAAACACCGACTACCAGGTTTATCTTCTGCGTGATGCTATATTCTTGTAGTGAAGTAACTATGCTCAAGTGTTTAATTATATATGTGAAGTGTTCATCAATGATCTGGACTGAAAATAACTATGCATCTATAAAGTTGTCTTCTATATTCATAGGTTCTTCTCCATTTGTGACTCTTGATAGGTGGTCAGGTCCTCCATTCAATTTTTTTGGCTTAACTATTACTTCAAATTCAAATTCTTGAAATAGTAGTAACCAGCAATAGATTCTCCCCCCCCCCAACACTGGCTTTTTGACAAGGTATTTCAGGGCTAATTGATATGTGAACATATTAAAATGTTTCCCCAATAAGTACTATCTAAATTTTGCAGTGCGTAGACCATAGCTAGGCCTTCWCTCTTCGTAGTGTTATAGTTCTGCTCTGATTCTGATAGTTTTTTTCTTGTAAATGCTATGGGGTGATCCAAATCCCCTAATCCTAGCTGCGCCAAGATAGCTCCAAGTGCTATGGCTGATGCATCTACATGGACATGAAATTTCTTCTTCCAATCTAGAAATACTAGTATCGGCGCGGTGACCATGTTTTCCTTCAGGGTATCTAGACCGTGTTGGCACTCATCGTTCCACTGAAACTTTGTATCATTCCTTAATATCTTTTCCATTGGTGTAGTAATATGCGCGTACCCTTTGATAAATTTCCTGTAGTATCCTATGTGTCCCAACGTCGCTCGTAGCTGATGGGTTGTTTTAGGTGGTGGTAAGTTAACAATTACTGCAATCTTTGTAGGATCTACTAATAAACCTTGTTTGCATACTATATGGCCCAATAATATCCCAAATGGTGTTCTGAATATGCATTCCTTTATTTTCAGTGATATTTGGCATTGTGTACATCTCTCTAACATTAGGCGTAAGACTTCTACATGGTCCTTTAACAAACTGTAGACTGTCCAATCATCCAAGTATACTTCTAGAAACTGATGGATGAATTCTTTAAATGTGACGATGACTACTCTAGAGAATATTGTTGGTGCATTCTTTATTCCAAATGGCATGACTATTTATTGGTAGGATCCCCATTATGTCGCAAACATGATCTTGTATCTATCTTCATGCGCTATATTGATCTGATGGTAGCCTGAGAAACCATCAGTGAATGAGTAAGCTTCATGTCCATCTACGTTCTCTAACACTTCATATGTGAAAGGTGTAGGGAATGGGTCACGTAGGCATGCATCGTTCAACTTCCTCAAGTTGATGCATATCCTAATACCTCCTTGTTTATTTTCCTGAACTACCATCGGGCTTATCCATTCTGATTCTTCGACTGGTTTTTTGATTTCGTCTTTGAGCATACTATCGATCTCAGCTTTGACTTTCTGTTTATATATTGGGTTTAGTTTATATGATCATTGTCTAATCGATATCACTTCAAGTTTGAGTGGTATCTTCATTTCTCCTATCTCTTTGGATGTACCCTTCATTTCTGTAAATGTTGTGGGAAATAGGTCATTGTATTCACGTAGTAACTCTATTATGATTTCTATTGTTTGATCATCCTAGTAATCTCCAATGCTATCCATTTTGGGATGGTCGAATGTCCCAATATTGACTTTATTTACCTTGATAGACATGGAAATGGCTTTTGATTCTATAGCAGGACCTTCCACTTCTCTTTATCCTTCTTCTTCTTCGAATGTCACACGGATCGTCTTCGTCTGGTGCTTCTTCTTGCACTTGGTAACATGACAATAGTTCCTTAACTATTTTTTTGTTCCGTTGTTGTTCTTCTGTGATAAGTTATACCTCTGGTTATTTGATGAATATCACTCATATTATTTGTTTAAGAGCGGCATCTATGTTGAGGTTTTCATGTTCGAATGAAAAAGTTATTGTAAATTTTTGTTGCAATGTCATCTAGGTCGTGGTTCCCTTACGCAATTCCTAGTCTATATACCAGTTTGCTGGTATGCCCTCCAGGGTGTGTATAAAATGATGAGGCCATTCCTCTGGGGTGTCATTTTCCACAACATTCTGCACTCCTCCAAATGTTCTGCTTGTACCCCTTTTCCATCATACTTATGTTGCTTGTTGTTTTTCTGTTATGCGCTGAACTTTATGCGCAGTAACTGCTTACATTGGTACCAGTCTATGATTGTTTCTTTGTGTGTGCCCCACCATATTGCAGGTGTGGCCTTGAGTGCTATATCAAGTGATAACAGTCTCTCATTATCTAAAAATGCATCTTCATACTAGGTCAGGAATGTTTCCAGATCATTTATTGCGTGGAAACTGGGTGGTTCCCTAATGTTTGTGCCTACCCATCTTACTGCGCGGTATATTCTTGCAAATATTCTCGTGGACACTTTGTGTAACCTGTTATCACTATAATAATTTCTTGGAATCTAAATCTTGAGATTTGGTGGAATGTTAAATCAATATAGAAGAGTGTTATGTTAGCAGGTGAGATCATATATGGCGGACAGGGTTAAATTTGGCGGAGATGTAGGAGTGATGGGACCCGGTGGGCCATAGATCTTGAGCCACCCAGATCAACAGTCAGGAGACATAGCAAGGAAATAAAGTAGAGGTTAATTACTTGAGAGTGGGTCAGGGAAAATACCATTATTTCACCACGTAGACACGTGGCTCCACCAAGTGCATATCGAGGGGAAAAGCAGGTAGAGTTGAAACCACCCAAGCTCACCCCAATGCCATGTGTTATAAAATCATTTGATATATGCCGCTTCTGAAGATCGTTTGCGAAAAGGAAAGACTTAACAACTTATCAAATCACATCAATATGACTATTCGAGTACTTTACGTCATGCAACGTCGGGTAAGTGTCGCCAGAAGGATGATCCGAAGGCTCATCATTTGGAATTGACATCTGAGTATGATAAGTCATTGTTCAGAAAAGTACTTCCATCATTAATTTGTTATTAGGCACTTGATGATGATCGTCCTTCAAAACATAGATAAAATTACTCTATTTCGAGCAATCAACACTTAATTTTTTAACGGAGTAATTTCAAACAGGATCAGCTTCCTAATTTTTGTATGATTAAGGGAGACAAGTCTGAGTTTCTCTGAAAAACTAGGAAAATGGATAAAGTTGATCAAGCGGCCTCTAGTGAACCAGTATTTTCAACTAATATTGTGAATTCATCAGTGAAGTAGAAAGAGAGGTTGGTCGCATAGATATTATCAACGAAATTTCATACAGATCCTGCAATAGAGCCAGAAGCAGATAAAGAGGTCAGATTAAATCCCATCATGAAATATTTAGTCATCAATGGGTACGTGAACGAGTGTTACAAGAGATCAGTAAAGAGGAAGCAGAGCAAGCGATAAAATATAGGGATCAGAGATGAGGTGGTCAAAAGTGTTGGGGAAAACCAACCTGCATGGCTTGTTACATTAAAAGAAGAAATTGCCAAGATGAAATAGATTGCAGGCTAAATTTAGTGTGTGTCAGAGAATTTTGTAACAATATGGACAAATGGCCTTCAAGGAAAAAAACCTTGAATATGTCATTTTTATTTATAATGTTTCCTATAAAATAGGAGTTTGGTTGTTGTACATTACTCTTTTGTAACCGACAACTATTTTTGGAACTTTGGGGAAGATAATTTGTTCTAAATCCCGGATGTAATCTACCTATATATACTATTACAAAGATAAATAAAAGAGACGAACCGAAGAGGGGCCTTCCCTCGTAGAAGGAAGACTTTGTAAATCCATAGAGCTAAAGTGAATATACAATGTAGAAGCATTTTGAACTGTTTATGAAAATATTATAATGGTTGTGATATGATTTATGTTTTCTATCATACTATGTATTTCTTATGTCTTTGAAATCCCATTTACATTTTCCTCTTTTAAATTGAAGAGTTAGGATTCTGGAATTCATCTTATGACGCTCTTGACTTATAAATTTAAATGATGTAATTCTCTTCTTAACTAATTCAGAAGTCATTTCAATATGCTCTGATGAAGTTATTTGTTTCCCTTTTCCTCTTTCACCATGCATATTTTAGTTTTAAAAACTCAGACTTGTTGCCTCATTTATCCTTTCTCCTCTATATAGTTTTAATGGCCTACCACTTCTTTATTCATTTTCGACTCCATTGCCCAAAATGTCACCCTCTTTTTCTTCTCCAGCAACTGTATAACACCCCTGAACAAACTAAATCTAACCACTAATTTCCAAACAAATATTAGGTGACATGAGAGATCCCTCTCAGAGTTGAGCAGGCTAGTGCCCAACTCTAAAGTAGGTTGAAACGGTTACCTCTGTCGTTTGTCTATCAACTGGAAAATTTATGGAGTGCTAACATTTTGGCACCATCGTTGAGGACAAAATTGGAAAATTTTCCCTGGGAAAGAACGACACGGTTGAGTTCTAAGGTCTGAGAAAAGCAGACACTTAGGAACACATTAGTTGTATTCCTGCTATGACGACTCCACACATCAAAAATCAGTTTGAAGGTGATTCCACTAGTAGAAGAATCCATAAATTTAAATTTTCCATGGCGACTCCACTCTCAATGCAAAATCTATCTTCCAAAACATTATTGGTGACCCCACTCAAGCTTCAAATGTAATGCAAAAACTCCACTGGAGCATGATATCCCTTGAAAGAGGTATGAAAAGGCATTATGAAAGAAAACAAGTACTTAAAATTGGATTTTTTCCAATGCATTTTATTGTTTGTTGTAAGTTACCTCTGGTCCTTTCCTGAACAAGATAGACAAATTTTCCTTCTCCTACTGCATGGAAATAATGATCATGATTATACTGAAATTGCATATACTCCTCTTGATATTATAAAAATATCTCCTCGGTTTATTATTGACTCCGATCAAAATCTCCCACCTGAACCATATGATAATCATGAAACGAAAACTAATATTTCACCTCCTGTACTTGATCCAACACCCTCCAAAACTCAACATAGATACAGACCCTTAAAGTTACCTCAAATCCTACATGATTTTCCTCCAAAGTACAATGAGTACCTACCTATGTTTGACAGGGACCTGATGCCATATCAGTTGAAAAACACATCCAAGTGTTTGAGCATTTTATAGATTTGTTTGAGATTGACCATGAGGATGTTTGTTTGAGGTCCTTCTCTCAATCCTTGAAAGGGGACACCAAATACTGGTTTAAACATTTGCAGACAGAGACAATTAGCACATGGGAGGAATTGAAGAATGTTTTTTAAAAGTTTTGGGGCAGGAAGAAATATTTGTATCTACAGCTTACAGAGTTTTATGCCTTAAAAAGGCAGAGTGATGAAGCTATTTCTATATTCAACAGAAGGTTTTCCAGCATCTATTACAATTTACCCAAATAAATTCAACCCACTGAAGTTGCTACCATGCTCCAGTATACAACAACCCTTCATCCATATTTGTCTTTCCTTCTGATGGAAAGAAGACTTGAATACTTACAAATTTTTTTTAATGATGCTCAGGAGATTCAACACAATATCCAAGCATGTGAACAGATTTGAAACGAGGGGTCGAATGCTCAAGAACATAAAATTGAATATGAACAGGAAATAGTTGATTGGCATCTTGATCCTAGAGTTGATGATATCATATGCCCTCCCAATTTTTTTAATGCCAATGATTTTGAAGAAACTTTTATTCCACTTGTTGAACAAGGAGGTGTTGATGCATTCCATGATAAGCAGAGGGTTGATTGTTTTATGTATTCATTTGTAGACGGCCGAAAAAATGAGTTTGCATATTAGTTGGTTGAATAGAAGGTCAATGCTCCAAGTTTTTTCTTGTTAGAAAACATTGCAGATGTTGTTGATTTCCTGTATATGATGAATATGATGTTGACTTCCTAGAACAACCATCTATCTGTTCTCTATCAGAAAATGTCCTTTTTCAACAATGCCATGAGAGCAATCAACCTACATATCATAGTTACAAAGAAGAAAGTACTGAATCAACTAAAGGGAATTCTTTACCTTTATGCTTTTCTTCATTTAAATTATTGAAAGAAAATTCTAATATTATCATTGAAGCAGATGAATGTGTGTTGAGGCCAAATCTCACTGTTTCACCAGAACAAATTGACAAGATATTGCAGAAATATTCTCATATGGTTGATGCCTTTATCACTTGTTATGTAGAAGGTCTTGTCAATTCAAAATTGCACCCATTGGTCAAAGATAAAACTAAAAATGAGTGTGTTCATCCATCCAAAGAAATTGAAAATTGTGCATATGAAAATAATGAAGAAAACGAAGAAGGTTTTAAATCAGGTGAAAGAACCTTGCCATTATGTTTTTCTTCTTTCAAATTGCTGAAACAAAATGTTTATAACATTTCAAGTCATAAATCCTCCAGACATGATGTAGAATATTCAGAAAGCAATGGAATTGAAAATGAAAAATATCTTCCTCTATGTTGTTCTTCTTTTGAATTGTTGAAACCAAATTATGAGATAACATAGGAATAAGGAAAGTCTGATTGCATTCACAATGACACTGTTTTACACGAGAAAATTGTTATCTATGAAGAAGACCAATAACCTTCTCACACATTTATTGATCATGCAGTTTATCACATGGAATATTACTTCAGTTCAGATTTGTAGCCTATGCTCAACTATTAGCCTGAAAAAGAATATGAAGTTGATCAAGAAATTGTTGTTAAAGGCTATTTTCTTCCCTCTAAAACTAATGCAAGTGTGCGACAATATTTCCATCAAAGCAAAGTGTTTCAAAGATGCCTTTCCTCCCCTAAGAATGACGTGGTGGTCCAATTTCTAAATGTCCTAGACATAGATGAGGATTATGAAACTACATATATGGAAACTTTAAGCAGTGAACAAACAAATTACATAGAGTTTAAAGAAAGAAACAAAATAGCGTATGCCATTTCTCAATAAAAAATACAGAAAGATAATGAAGAGGCGGTGGTTTGGTTCGATTATTTCAAAAAACATGGTTTTGAAAATACATCCATGGGAAATTTGGACTGTGAAATAGTACACGATGTTCTCTTTTCACATTTGCAAGAAGGTTATGAGAAAAAACTCATTTCCATTCATTCAATTGAAATCCAAAATGACAATACTCAAGCAAATTTCCAGAAGATTAATAAAACCAAATCAGAACCATTTGATGAACAAGAGGATAACCCTGATGCACATAGTATGATTGTCATATTTAAATATGTTCAAGGATGTATGAATGTTTTTCTTGATATGCATAGAATATTAGACAAACCTATTGCTGGAATTTCATTTGAAAGTGTTCCCAGAACTGAAGAAATAGAACAAGAGAAATAAACACTTATGAAGGAGGCTTGTCTTTCTGTTTTTTCTCACCAAGAAGAAATGATTTTTCATGATTTTCAAGATATTGTGGCCATCCTATTACAGTTTGCGGTGAAGGAGGAGTTTTTTTCATTCATAATATTGGGTTTTGGATTAAACGTTTTCTTTCAACTGCCATCTTTTACATTTGTCTGCCTACTTGAGAAAGTTGTGAGAAAAAACGAATCGGGAAGCCAATGGCTTGATTGGTTGCATTGGCACTTTAGCATCACTTGATTGAGAATTCATTTCAGTAGTTTTAGGGTAGGTAAGTGAAAATAAATTTCTTGGTCAAGATTTTTTTTTTAGATTTCCAGTAGTGTATACAGTCAGATTTCTAGCGGTGTATTCAATAGCTAGTGGATAGTAGTGTGTGGAGCTTAGTTTTCAGAAGACACTCATGACATCTTGGAGCCCAGTACACACACATGTTTTGGGATCAGCCCAATGGATCAGGCACCTGGTCTACAATTTATTTGCTACCTCATAAGGAGGGTAACTGTTGGACACATTGACTACACTGAGAGGGGGGGGTGAACAGTGTAGGGCTCTTTTTCCCAAAAATAATTAGTTAACAATCACCATTAACTCATCACTCATTGTTGTCATTTATAACCAGTTAAATTTCAACACATATCAGCAACATATATCAACAATATATCATCAACAAGTCATCACCACAAGGAACACAAAGAACACAAGATGTATGTACAATTTTCTTTTTATTACGGACTACAATCCTTGGGGTTTTTAAGCAACAAATGAATAGAGTACAACTCTACAAGAGAACTAGATTTATAATGCAAGACTCAGCTTAGACCCTCAACACCAACTAGTATGAGGCAACAATCCTCAACAGATATCAATATGTACCATAAACAAGTGCATCAACCATGCACCAACCTGTGCCAAACAACCTGTAATCAACTTGTGCAATAAACAAGTGAATCCAATCATGTACCAAGTATATGCCAATCATGTGTCAACTACTCATAAACAAGGACTCATCAATATGTACCAACATCATCAACTATACACCTCATGTACGTGCCAACTCATCAACTGCTTGTCTCAACCATGACTAGTTTTGGATTAGTCAACAACCCTAACTTGAAATAATCATAAATTTGTACCTATAATGAATAAAGATATGAAAATGATATACAATGTTTTGCATTATTTTTATGCAATTCCTCCATGTGTCACTACTTGGAACCTCTCATAAAAGGAGTTATAGCAAAAATGGCATACCTTGCTGAATTCTGGCTTATTCTAGATATCGACCTTGTAGAGCGTGCCCCACACAAAATATTTGTTGAATCGATATGAAACCATTACAAAGAATAATATAGACTATGATATAACCAACACAATTAATATCACTGAATTTGGATCTGTTATGAATACGTTATGACGTTTTTACCCGAAACACTTGTTTGAGACTAGTTTCAGGACTAACCCCAAACCCTATTTTCCATGGAGTGTATCTCCAAAAATAAAATGACCCACAAGCTAAATTGTTTACCACATATACTTGTATATGTTTCCTCAATGGAATATCAATACCATGGTCTGAATCATTATATAAATTTTTTTATTGAGAAAATGGTGAGATGACCTGTAAATAACATACCTTAGAAAGCATCATGAAAATAATTTATCCTCCCTTGAATTTTGGCCCTCTTTTCTTCACCTTCCCTCTGAAATTCAGCTTAGATATCCTTTGGTTACCTCATTCACCTATAGATCTTCAATATTCTCAAGTGTTATTTGAAATGAGAGATCATTGCCTGTTATTTATACTCTCCATCTTCTAGGTCACTTAACCCATTTATAGGTCACTTAACCTATTTTCCACATTTTTAGGGTTAACCACTTTCCATAGTTAGAAAGTTCTCCATTACTTTATCATTTAAATATTCGTCCTTGACTTTGTCACCTCACTTTATCATTTAAATAATCTTCTTTGATTTTGTCACTTCACTTTATTATTTAAATAATCTTTCTTGACTTTGTCACTTTATTTTATCATTTAAATAATAATTTCTTCTTTCCAAGCTCTTTGACTTCTTTGACCTTTTGGGGCTTCAAGCTAACATATATGGGTCCTCCAACTTCGTAAGGCCATAAATCTCAAGCCATGAGGAGTTATGTGATGTTCCACATACCACCAGAAATGGCATGACATTTACTATCCATAAAGAATAGTCTTACCTGGAAATATATCAGAAACTCATACCATTTTCCATCAAACAAACTTGGCTCCATTACCAAAACCTAGGTTCTCCAACTTCTCATGGTCATAACTCTCTAACCGTGAGGATTTATGTGACATTCCACATACCATCAGAAATGGAATGACAAGCACTATCCATCTAGGATAGTTTCAATGACAAATGCCCTGATCTTAATCTTATTATTCCACACTCAAGCATGGGTCCTCGAACCATTCTTCTAGGATAACTCAACCATAAAGCATCTTCCCTTGAGGGATTTCACCATAAGGGGACAACTTTGGAGTTCATCCATTTGTGCACCTTATCAACCATGATAAGACTATAATGATCAATCTAATTGTGCATCATATATAAAATAAACCACATTGACCCATCTTCATCTATGCATGACATCATATGAATTATATATTTGACATCTATCTAATATCATCAAGGATAATACATATTAAATTTGACATCAATCATCAATCAATAAATCCTTTGGCATCAATCAATCACTTGAAATCAATCAATCAAACCATTGCCATGAATGACAACATGATCCAACAATATCCCCCTTTGGCATTGATGGAAATACTAGCATTGATGTCAACACTAATAATTGATGTCAACATGTAGACAAGGCATGATCTACATCAACAGTCATCAATCATATCAATATGACTATCTCCCCTCATAAATCACATCAATGTGACTATCTCTCCCCCTTTGACATTAATGACAAAGGGTCATTCTCCTCTTGGGGCTACTGCCCTTGCTTGAACTCTCCTTGGGGTTGTTGTCCCTTGTTTGAATTCCTTTGATCTTCCTCTAAATAATCTCTCCCATTTCGAACAAGGAATATCACTCTGATGTAATTTTGAATATGCATCGCTCATACTCCCCCTGTGACCATCACTCCCCCTGGAATTATGCCTCTGTTCTCTTTCTTCAAATATAGGGATCTTTTCTAGGTATACATCTGATAAATATCTCATCCTAGAATCGTGGGAAGAAGAATGACTCATTCTATGGGTATGTCTCCCCTATCTCCTCTGTAATATGATCAACATGCAATTTCTACTGCTCAAACAGATCATAGATCAACTTCTCTTTCAATGATTATCCTTGAACCTGTCCATGCATCAAACTTGTGCCATACCATACATCATGAAACAAAATATATGTCACCCATAAAATAGAGAATCATGAACAAAATATCAACCGAGTACATCATGTACAAAAATGTTCCCACCATGCACAACACCTATGTACATCAACCATGTACATCAACATCATACAAAGTGCCAAAAGATATCATCCATGGAATGTATCAACAATATGCCTCTATCAACATGTCAACATGTGCATCTACCAATATGCCAACCATGTACATCCACCAATATGCCAACCAAGTGTCATATCACTCATGATATGTCTCTACCATGAACCAAGTTCCTCAATCATCAAATGCCTCATGTACCAAAATCTATGCTAATCAAGTAATATATATGATGTACTTTTAACCATGTACTCATTATCCAAACATATACCAAACATGTACATCAACATGTATCACTACTTGTACCAGGAATGTATGCCAACCATGCACCAATACCACAACAAGATGAATCCCCATAGATGTATGCCAATTCCACCATAAAATATGTGCCAATCAAAACTTCTAGTAGGTGCCTCTACCAATGTACTAATAGTATGCTTCAATAGATCAATGACATCTCTATCTAGCATCATCATCATATAACCAAGGTGACATAACTTCACTGCAATAACCAACATTGTTCTTTAACATAAAATTCCTCAATCCACACTCATGGGTTAGTGCCATGCATCCAAGATGACCTTTCATTAATTTTTATCATCACTTTGCATAAATCAATATAGGATCATGAAAACCTGCAACAAATAGTGTCAAAACCTGCAACAAACCATGTCATACCCTGCAACAAACAGTGTCAAAACCTGCAACAAACCATGTCATACCCTACAAAATAGAGTTATACCATCACATAAAGTTGCAACCCCTATGAATAGCCCTTTTCCTTATGCTTCACCACATATATGTGACCTACTGCACATACATCTTGCGTATGTACACGACCTATTCAAGTTCAGCTTGCGTATGTATGCAATTGATACCACTGTCACTCACGTATGCTTCAGTAGATGGCTTACTATAGCTTCCCTTAAGGCTTCCATTCTCCTCTGGATTCTCAGTCTTTTTCACCCACTTCTGAAGGTGTCCCTGCTTCTCAGAAATTGATCTCTGAGCATCCATATTTTCAAAGATGTCTCTCTTCCTTACTTCATTCCTTCTTCTAGTCATGCTATGTGAAGTACTCATCATGGACTTTCTTCTTGTGTTCTAGCAATCTTGAGATTTGTGGCCAAATCCACTATAGCTATAGCATCTCATGGTGTTATAGTAAACAACAATGTGTCCTACTTGATCACATCTCCAACACCTTATGGTGCTATAAAATCTTCCATTATATCTCCTTTCATAAGATCTACATTCAAATCTTTGTGACCATATTCATTACATGAATAACAATGCCCATGAAAAATACTTTCATACCTTTTCTTTGGTGTCCCAAAGATAGATTCTTGATGTCTTCCTTTCTTTGTTCTTTTGAAATTTTCTTTGCCTTGTGTAGATGGTTGTTTTGCAACCTTGTCTTCCTTCTTTGATGGACTTACCTCATTCTTCTTTGAGGTGCTTGCTTCAGCATGCGTAGCTTCTTCATTGTATCCAAGACCTGATTTATCATATGGTGATATTTGACTTTCCAAGATCTCATCCAAGATTTGTAAGCTATTCAAGAATTTGTTTGACTTCTCTACCTTCTTTCTAAGGTCAACAACTTCAGCTTCTAACTTATGACATGACTCTTCCTTTTCATTTATCTGATCCTTCAATAGTTCCTCTACCCTTTTGGCTTCTTCAATTTGGGTCTTGAGATGGGAAATAGTTTCAAAACTTTTGCTAATCTCATCATATACCTTCATATCTTCTTTTTCATTCTTTAGTCTTGTGATCTCTTCTTAATTTTTGAGCATTCCCTTTAACTTCAAGATGTTCCTTTGACGCCTCCTAAGAAAATTCTTAGTGTTATCCGAAAGATAGTTATAGTGTGTATAATAATGATCACTACTATATCTATATAAACCCTCTTCAACTTATTTTTTAAGTTCTAATAGATTTTCTTCTATTCTTTCCATGGGATAACTACCATCAAACTTTACACAAACTGTTTCTAGATCTTCTTCTTCACTTGAGAAAAATTCAACATCATCACATTTTGAATCATTGCAATCAAGAGTCTTTGGAGATTCTTTACCTTCATTTGAAATATTTTTGAGATCTTCCTTTGTGCTATCTTCACTTGAAATGTTTTCAAGATCACATTTTGAAATAATACAATCAAGGGTTTTTGTCGATTCTTTACCTTTGATAATCTTGATGGAGTGGTCTTCAATATATTCCTTCTCCTTCTTACTTTGATATGTCTCCTCTATATTTAGCCATAGATCCTTGGCATAAGTGCATTGTCCCATGCTCTCTTTGATAGGGCTTGAGAGAACACTAATAATGGTCTTGAGAGTCAATGCATCATTCTTCTTTCCTTTCCTTTGAGCTGCATATTTTGACTCGTTCTTCAAGGAAATTGATCCACCAATGGTTGCCTTCCAAATACCTACTCCCATTTCCTTCAAATGTACTCTCATCTATATTCTCCAAGTAGAATAGTTTTCCTCATCAAGGATTGGAACTTTATCATCCATTTGTGTTTCCATGGATCTCATCCAAGCTTGTTAAGGCTTATAGTGAAGGCCCGCTTTGATACCCATTGTTGGACACACCGACTACACTGAGAGGGGCTAGCGAGGAGGGGGTGAACAATGTGAGCTCTTTCTTCAACTCCTTAGTTAACAATCACCATTAACAATGTAGGGCTCTTTCTTCCAAAACTCCTTAGTTAACAATCACCATTAACTCATTACTCATTGTTGTAATTTATAACTAGTTAAATGTCAACACATATCAACAACATATATCAACAATATATCATCAAAAAGTCATCACCACAAGGAATACAAAGAACACAAGATGTATGTACAATTTTCTTTTTATTATGGACTACAATCCTTGGGTTTTTTCAACAACAACTGAATAGAGTACAACTCTACAAGAGAACTAGTTCTATAATGAAAGACTCATATTACACCCTCAACACCAACTGAGATGAGGAAACAATCCTCAAAAGATATCAATCTGTACCATAAACAAATGCATCAGTCATGCACCAACCTGTGCCAAACAACCTGTAATCAACCTGTACCATAAAAATGTGCATCCAACCATGTACCAAGTATATGCCAATCATGTGTCAACTATTCATCAAAAATGACTCATCAATATGCACCAACATCATGAACTATACACCTCATGTATGTGCCAACTCATCAACTGCTTGTCTCAACCATGACTAGTTTTGGATTAGTCAAAAACCCTAACTTGAAATAATCATAAATTTGTACCTGTAATGAATACAGATATGAAATTGATACACAATTTTCTTCAGTTTTTTTTATGCAATTCCTCCAACCTTCACTACTTGGAACCTCTCAGAAAAGGAGTTATAGAAAAAATGGCATACCTTGTTGAATTCTGGCTTATTCTAGATATCAACCTTGTAGAGCATGCCCCGCACTGAATATTTGTTGAATCGATTCAAAACTGTTACAAAAAATATGAAATACTTTAATATAACCAACACAATTTGTCTCACTAAATTTGGATATGTTATGAAGATGTTATGATGTTTTTACCCGAAAAACCTATTTTAGACTAGTTTCAGGACTAGCCACAAACCCTATTTTTTGCAGAGTGTATCTCCAAAAATATAACAAACCACAAGATGAATTGTTTACCATAGATACTTGGATATGTTTCCTCAATGGAATATCAATCTCACGGTCTGAATGATTATAGAAAATAATTTATTGAGAAAATGGTGAGATGACCTGTAAATAACATACCTTAGAAAGCATCATGAAAAGAATTTGTCCTCCCTTGAATTCTGGCCCTCTTTTCTTCACCTTCCCTCTGAAATTTGGCTTATATATCTTTTGGTTACCTCAGTCACCTATAGATCTTCAATATTCTCAAGTGTGATCTGAAATGAGAGATCATTGCCTCTTATTTATACTCTCCATCTTCTAGGTCACTTAACCCATTTATAGGTCACTTAACCTATTTTCCACATTTTTAGGGTTAACCACTTTCCATAGTTAGAACGTTCTCCATTACTTTATCATTTAAATATTCATCCTTGACTTTGTCACCTCACTTTATCATTTAAATAATCTTCTTTGATTTTGTCACTTCACTTTATTATTTAAATAATCCTTCTTGACTTTGTCACTTTACTTTATCATTTAAATAATAATTTCTTCTTTGCAATATCTTTGACTTCTTTGACATTTTGGGGCTTCAAGCCAACATATGAGGGTTCTCCAACTTCGTAAGGCCATAATTCTCAAACCGTGAGGAGTTATGTGACGTTCCACATACCACCAGAAATGGAATGACATGTACTATCCATATAGAATAGTCTTACCTAAAAATATATCAGAAAATCATACCATTATCCATAAAAAAAACTTGGGTCCATTACCCAAACCTGGGTTCTCCAACTTCTCATGGCCATAACTCTCTAACCGTGAGGAGTTATGTGACGTTCCACATACCACTGAAAATTGAATGACAAGCACTATCCTTCTAGGATAGTTTCACTGATAAATTCACTGATCTTAATATTATTATTCCACACTCAAGCATGGGTCCTCCAACCATTCTTCTAGGATAACTCAACCGTAAAGCGTCTTCCCGTGAGGGATTTAACCATAAGGGGACCACTTTGGAGTTCATCCATTTGTGCACCTTATCAACCATGATAATACTATAATGATCAATCTAATTGTGCATCATATATCAAAGAAACCACATTGAACCATATTCATCTATGCATGACATCATATGCATCATATACTTGACATCTATATAATCTCATCAAGGAAAATACATATTACATTTGACATCAATCATCAATCAATCAATACTTTGGCATCAATCAATCACTTGACATCAATCAATCACTTGACATCAATCAATCAAACCATTGGCATAAATGACAACATGATCCAATAGTAACATCCCTAGTTGGAGCCTATGTTATCACTATAATAATTTCTTCAAATCTAAATCTTGAGATTTGGTGGAATGCTAACTCAATATAGAGGAGTGTTAGATTAGCGGGTGAGGTCATATCTGGTGGAGAGGGTTAAATTCGGCAGAGATGTAGGAGTGATGGGACCCGACGGGCCATATATCTTGAGCCGCCCATATCGACGGTCAGTAGTCATGTCGGGCGAGGAAATAACGTGGAGGTTAGTTACTTGAGAGTGAGGCAAGGAAAATACCATAATTTCACCTCATGGACACATGGCACCACCAACTGCATATCAGGGGGGTGGGGGGAGGGGGAGTGGGTAGACTTGAAACCACCCAATCTCACCCCAATGCCATGTGTTATAAAATCATTTGATATATGTCTCTTACGAAGATCACATGCAAAAAGGGAAGAGTTAATGGCTTATCAAATCACATCAGTACAATTGTTTGAGTACTTTACGTCGTGCAAGGTCAGGTAAGCACCACCAAAAGGATGATATGAAGGCTCATCATTCAGAACTAATGGCCAAGTGTGATAGGCCGTTATTTGGACAAGTACTTTCATCAATAATATGTGATTAGGCACTCAATGACGATTGTCCTTCAAAACATAGATAGAATTACTTTGTTTTAAGCAATCAAGACTTCATTTTTTAACGAAGTAATTTCAAATAGGATCAACTTCCTAATTTCTATATGATTAAGGGAGACAAGTTTGAGTTTCTCTACAAAAATGGGAAAATGGATAAAGTTTATCAAGCGACCTCCAGTGAACCAAGATTTTCAACTAATATGGTGAATTCATCAGTGAAGAATAAAGAGACATTGGTCGCATAGATATTAGCAACAAAATTTCATACAGATCCTGCGACAGAGCCAGAAGCAGATAAAGAGTTCAGATTAAATCCCATCATGAAATATTTAATCATCAATGGATATGCAGAAAGGCACTACAAGAGAGTGGTAAACAGGAAGTGGACCAAGCGACAAAAGACAGGGATCAAAGCTGAGGTGGTCGAAAGCGTTGGGGAAAACCAATTTGCATGGCTTGATACATTAAAAGAAGAAATTGCCAAGATGAAATAGATTGCAAGCTAAATTTAGTGTGTGTCAGAGAATTTTGTAATAATATGGACAAATGGCCTTCAAGGAAAAAAACCCCAAATATGTCAGTTTTTTTTATAACGTCCCCTATAAAATAGGAGTTCAGTTGTTGTACGCTACTCTTTTGTAACCGACAACTATTTTTGGAACTTTGGGGAAGATGATTTGTTCTAAATCCCATATGTAATCTAACTATATATACTATTACAAATATAAATAAAAGAGACAGACTGAAGAGGGTCCTGCCCTCGTAACATGAACACTTTGTAAATCCATGGAGCTAAAGTGAATATACAATGCAAAAGCATTTTGAATTGTTTATGAAAAGATTATAATGGCTGTGATATGAGTTATGTTTTCTATCATAGTATGTATTTCTTATGTCTTTGAAATCCCATTTACATTTTCCTATTTTAAATTAGACAGTTAAGAGTCCATAATTCGTCTTATGATGCTCTCAACTTAGAAATTTAAATGATGTAATTCTCTTCTTAACTAATTCAGAGTTCATTTCGATATGTGTTGATGTAGTTATTTGTTTCCCTTTTTCTCTTTCACCATGCATATTTCAGTTTTAAAAACTCAGACTCATTGCCTCATTTATCCTTTCTCCTCTATATAGTTCTAATGGCCTACCATTTCTTTATTCATTTTCAACTCCATAGCCCCAAATGTCACCTTTGTTTCCTTCACCATCAACTGTATAAAACCCCCTAAACAAACTGAATCTAGCCACCAATTTCCAAAGAAATATCAAGTGACATGAGAGAGGCCTCTCTGAGTTGAGTAAGCTAGTGCCCAGCTCTAAAGTAGGTTGAAACAAATACCTCTATCATTTTTCTATCAACCGGACAAATTTACAGAGTACTAACATAACCGTTGTTGCCAATTCTCTAAACTGGTGTCTGAGTTTGTTGCACATGAAGTAATGCTCCTCCAACTGAGTATTTCATCTGCATTTGGGTTTACATAATCCTCATTGTGCATAGTTTTTCTATACAACTATCTGATTTCCTCTAAGTCTAGACAAGTGGGTTCTAGGAACTTTTCCCCTTCCGTTGGATCTAATGGCATGATGACCCTGTATTCTCTTGACTCAAATGTCATCTTCCTGGTCTTCAAGTTGATTATGGCCTGGCTATCAAACGACCAATATAGACTAGGAAATGCTAGGTAAGGTGTTCTGTCGTCCACTATTTCAATGACTTCAAAATCCTCTTAAGTGCGCACTCCATCTAGGTCTATTTTTACTCCTTTCAGTCTACCAATTGGTAGGAATCTGTGTTGGTTTGCCAGTTTCAATTGAACAGGTGAATATCCTAATGTGGGCTCTCCCATACATTTCCATGTCTTCTTTGGTAATACATTTACCTATGATCCCAAATCTAGTATGATGTCTACTATGTTGAAATCCCCAATGTTGGCATTCAGTCCGAACTCTCTATTGGTTCTTCTTCTTGTGTGCATGTGATTGACTGTTTTTGGTTCTAGTTTTCCTTTGTCTCGATGCTACATTTTTCTAATATGTTTTTCAATATTTTCACAAATGATGGATCACTTAATAATTTTACACATGATTGCAAAAATCCTTTGATTGTACTTACTTGTCCCATGGATTGCATTCCATTAGTATGATCCAATAACAAAGGCAGTTTGTACTCTGGTTCTTCCTTGTTTTGTTGCGTAGTTGAAGTTGACACCATGTCTTCCTTCTGAAATTCTTGTATGGCTTCTTTAAGTGTTTCTTTCTCATTCTGCGCATCGAATTGTTTCCTTGGTTCGATGTTGTTCTTTACCCACTGATTTTTTACTGGTTCTTGTCGAGCTGCGTCATTCCCTATTTTTTCTCCTTCACGGTTAACTATGTTGATATTTCGTCCCTCATCCCTTGCTTCAGCTGAAATCCATTGAACATTTTGATTGTTCTGGTTCCTCTTTTCCTGGATATTTACCAGTAGTGTTGGACATTCTTCAGTGTCATGATTTGATATGTGACAATACATACAAGTCGTTGGTGGAAGTGGACATTCCCTTTTGTAATGTCCCAGTTGTTGAAAATTGTGACATACCACTAGTCCTCTACCTCGTGTGAAACCTCATGTGGCTCGTCATCCACCTCCATAGCCTGCTCGATCTCCTCTCGGTGCATTATATTGAGGCACTTGATTATACTGTGTGGTATTTTACTGAGGTTGTGTTGTGTTGTACTGCGGCTATGCATTATTGTATGCCTGCTACACAGTATTATACTATTGTTGCACAGTGTTGTATGGAGATGGAACTTAATTAAACTGTGGCGTGGCTTGTCCAATCATCATTTTTTCCTTCACTCTATATGCATCTAATGTCCTTTCTCGCATCAAATCCATAGTTCTACAATATTTATCGTCATGGCCCATTGACTTGCAAAAGTTGCAATATGAACTCTTTGGGACTGTCTAGTATTTCTGCATCATCATGTAGTGATAGGGGTCATCACCCAGTTTCTTGTAGATTTTGCATCACAATCCTCCTGTTGGTAACAGATTTGGAATTCCTGCTGCCATATACTGCGTGAATTTCAGACATTTGTTCTTGTGGTGCCCTTATGTCTTGCATGTAGTACACCAACCGACTTCTCATTTTTCCTTGTTCTTATTCTGGTTCAGCTGAAATGTTAAGTTATTTGAATCCTCCTTTAGTTATTCGATAGTTGGGTCCATTTGTTGATACTGATTTTCCTCCGGTTGCAAGGCTACCTATAGAGCCTCTACCTGTGTCTGGAACTTTTGTTTTCGCAATGGGTATTTTAAGTGTGGTAGCAATGAGTTGAAAAACAGGTGTCAATGTTGCATAACGGTCATGATATACTTCAAATTTCATTTTAAATTCTTGAATCACTGGTCAATTTCCAAAACAGACTCTCCAAGTTTCTGTCGGATTTCTATAATCTCATTCATGTATTGATCCTCTGAGATTGTCTTCTGTAAGTCATTTATCAATAACTGCTTAATGTCTATCAGTGTCATTGTCATTCCAGGAGCATTGTTTGTGTATAAACTCATGTACCAGTCTAATGCACTGTCTCTTAGTGTAATCGCTAACTACACAAGTTTGTTATCTTCATCAGTGATTTGTTTTCCTTCCCATATCTTTACATAAATGACCAAGTGTTTCTCAGGGTCTTATGTTGCTTCCCCTCAAAATTATGGTAACCTGACGGTGGGATCCTGTCCTACCATTATGAACGTTGAACTACTCCCTCCGCATGGTGTAGATACTTGACTAGTGCTTCCTGAACCGGCTCCTCCAATTGTTGTTCCTTGTGTATATGTACTTCCTATTTTTTGAATGCTTATGAAATTCGGTTATCTAAACGGTGGTGTTCTCTTTGGTGTATTAGTCGCACATGGATTTATGGGTTCCACACTGACATTAATATGGATAGGATTGTTGCCTTCTCTTCCCGTTCTTGGACCTCTTGTCTTCCTCTCATATGTTTCACCTAGGATTTCCTCAATATGCTCCATAGCCTAGATATCCTCTACCTCTTCCTCATTACTCTCCAAGCCTTCCCTCGCGGTTACGACTCTCTTCTTGGTATTCACCTTGTATTGGTAGGGTACTCTGCTACCCGTCTTTCCAACTATCACCATTATCTGCTTGATCTGGTTGTCGTTCATCATGATTGGGTCCAAGGTTTCCTCCTTCTTTCCCTTATCCTTTACTCCTTCCATTTCTCCTCTTCCTGTTAGTGATTCCCCCTTTCCCCCATGCACGCGGGGAAGTTTAGTTTTCTGACTCCATTGTCAGTACGCCTTTTTTATATATAAGTATACAACAATCGAATGTACCTTCCTCTAGTTCCACGTAGAAACTCTTGCTCCACTGCGTTGTACGACTTCGCTGTGTCAACTGCAAACTCTGTGATAAAACCTGCCACAATACTGTCAAGCCAAAAGTCTATTGTGGGGGTGAATTTGTTGTTCACCTGTTGTAACTGCTCAATCTGTACTGGGGTCCACTCTAACTGTCAAATCCGGTTCATTGCATGGTTATCCTTCAACCTTAGTACCCACTCCTACAATAAGTGTGTAAAATCATAGAAAAAGACTTCATGCAAATCAGTGAACATGTATTTCTCAATATATCTATGAGGTGTTACTCTAGGGTTTCTATTGTCTTTCTGTGCAAACTCTAGCTCTTTTTTTCTTAACCATCTTTTGATCTCTTCTTTTGTGGGATTCCACAGTCTCAACATCCCCTTTAATGGCTCATTACTCTCTGCCCTAATATTTTCTTGATCTGCCTTCAACAGGTCTTCAACTTATCTCGTGTACTCAATCCTCTCTTGTTTCTACCACCATCCATGGAACCATTTGTTGGTTAATTCTTCGTTACTTACTCTTGTATTATGTCTAAGTTTATTGAACCAGGGTTTATGTCTATTTGGGTTTCCAACAAAACCTCTAAAACTATCGACCCTCATGGTAAACCAGTAGGCAACACAACACACAGAATGCGCTGTGCAGTCTCACCCGAGATAGCTTTAATGGGTGGCTATAAGACTCAGGTGTTTACAACCTAGGATTGAGTACGAGATATGAGACTTGTATGATGAACCATTATTATAACTTGTATTTGTAGTACACTGTTATTTACAAATAAGAAGGAAATATAACAATTCATTCATTAAGAATAACAATAACTATTGAGGACAATAACAATATGCATGCATTCATCAAATAACAAACATGTTACCGTGGTTCACCCCCTCCTAGGATACATTCACAAATATTTGTCTCTCAACTCTTTTATTATAGTATTTCTGCATCTACAACATCACATGCTTACAACTCTTCTCAGTCGGGTAAGATCTATATGAGGTGGACTAGATCACACTGGGCTCCTCAGCCTACAATCTAACCCTCAAGATATACCTTCCTTCATCTTCTATAGATCAACAACTTATATAAAATAGATCATATAGAAAAATATTACATATCGCATCAACTCATGCATAACTAAAAACAACAATAATAACCAGAACCTTTTCCCCCCCGCTATGATACCTAAGTATCAATATTAATACGTGTATGGCTCTTTAGCCATTACAATACATTACCAAAACCCTAACCCTACCTTCATTAGGTATTCCCTGGATGCAAGTGTGTTTTTCTTCCTTCCAGCTATCGCTTTCCTCCTGCTTTATTTCTTTCCCAAAACCGCCTTGCTTTTCCTCGTTGGCCTACCTCCAACATGTGTCATTAACAATATTTGGTGTACCTGGTAAAGCTGGTGACTGAGTATAAGTTGTTATTTCATATTGTTGTTCTTGATTAGTGATAGAGGAAATTTCAGTCATGAAATTACCGAAAAAAGTATTCATTCCCTGTGTTTCAACCGAATTTCCAGCAGTAACAAAAGGCTCATTTGGGTCATTCAGATCTATCACATTGTACTTGAGGTAACGTTCTCTATTTATTCTGATTTTATTGGGCTGCCCATTTTCTCGTAGCCATAAATGAGACCAGTCTGTAGAAAAATACTCACGTAATTGTTCTGACCAATCTCTACTAAAAAAAAACCATAAACTTCAGGAATGTCAACAACAATAATATTGATTAGTTGATGAACCTTGGGATTGGACGATAATCTAATCAGCACATTTTTTAGTTCACCCATGACTTTGACATTAGTCCGATCTAACTGAATGATCTTTAAATCATAAGGTTTTACTTCAGCGTTAATTTTCTGGCATACAGACAAAGGAATTACATTTGATGAGGTGCCAGAATCAACCATATAGTTATGTACATTCCTATTGAAAATTTCAAAAGTTAATAAAAATGGAGGCACATTTTTCCATGTAGAAACATAAGAATTCTGTTAGTTTTTTATGGTTGTTCCTGAAACAGTTTTATCTAAGCTTCCTACAATTTTTTCAGATGTATCCATTTTATCCTAATTTTCAGATGGATTTTTACCTAGGATATCTTTAGCTTTGTTTGAGTCAATTTCTGTTGATTTCTTGCTGCTAAAATCATTCTTTTTATGATTTTCAGCAATGCTTTGGAGCATTTTATGTAGGATAAGTGGAAATTTCAGCAACTTAAAAACTGAAATATTATCCCTTAATTTTTTAAGATATTCTAATAAATCATACTCTAAAACTAGAGCAGTAGAGTTTTGTCTAGTTTCAGTTTGCTTTCGATGTTTTGAAACCACATTTTTACTTGTTTCGGGTGGAGGCTTGTTTTTTGTTTTACTTCTAGTGTTGTAGGGGTGGATAGTTTCAAAATTTGCTTGAAATATGTTGTCTGACAAGTGCTCGAAAATGGGAGGAGATGTGTCTTCCTTTTCAAGTACTTCTTCCTCACCTGTATTATCATGATTTTAGGAGGAGAAAAAACATAATTGTCATGTTCTTCCAAAATTGTTTGCAAAGCATACTGTAAACTTTCGAAAATTAGACCTTTTGTGTTCGAGTTTGTTTGGTTTGGAGGAAAAGGTTTTCTAAAAGGTGGTTTGAAGCCTCCTTTACTTGTAGATGCCTCCTCATCAGATCTTTTCAAGTCAATGACCTGATTGGATAATTTATGGAAATCTTTCTGCAAACTTTCCAAGTCTAATGTTTCTTGTTGATTTTTAGCTTGAGGAGGCCTAGTTTTCTATTTTCTTTCTAGAAGATGAAGTTGTTTCAACCTCACTACTTAGTTTATCTTTTAAGCTCAAATTTGTTTCTTAATCTAGCTCGCCTCCTCAAAGGCTTCTAATAACGTGTTATTTTTGGTCCTTTTAACCCATATGGCTATGTTGTTATGCATGGCCTTAGTGTAATATGCAACAATCGAGTTTTATGTAGGCATCAAATCTACAACAATTTTGTTTTTCAGTGTTAGGAAACTTTGGTTAAAATCTTTAAATTTTTATTTAGGGTTCATCTTTGAACTAGAGAGTTCCATTATCAAGACTTCTGGAGATTTATCATCTCCAATTTTTTTTAGAAAACAAGTTTCAAACTTGTCCCAAGAGATGATGGTCTGAGGATGTTGGAAAAAATACCAGGTAGAGGCATTCCCCTTGAAAGTGTAAGGGAATAATCTGCATACGACATCTTTGTGTTAGAAACTCCGGAGTCTAATAGATAGCATAAATTTTTTGATGTGATCCTCAGTCGATTGCTTCAAATATGGATCAAATTTGGGCAGCCATTTCTCCGGATGTTTAGGCAATGGGTGATGGGGTCCAGGTACAGCCACGACATCTTGATCGAGCCAAGGTATGGTGGGAATATTTTGGTTTTCCATGGGATTTGGTGGAGTCAAAGGTTGATATGGTTCAAATGAAAAAATGCCTTCTTTTGAAGACTATCCTCCCAAAGAGGATGGATAAGAATCAGGTGGGGATGGTGGGATACTAGATCCACCAGCACCAAGGATAAGTGCTTCAATAGGATTGGTAATATTACCACCTAAATGGTTTTCAGGCAGACTAGTGTCTTGAGGTTGTTCTTGAATATTTGTAAAATCAAGAGGTTGGTTAATTTGTCTACCAAGTTGTCTAATACAAGATAAAGCACTCTAAGTTCTTATGATCAACTGGCGGACAATTTCTTGAACATCAATCCCTTGAGGAACCGGTGTCATTGGTTCGATACGAATGTTAAAGGTAATGTTTGAGGTAGTAGTCGGGTCAAGTGTAACGTTATTTTCTAAGTGAATTCATGTTACGACAAGAGTACAAGTGTGTGGGGGAGTCTTACAACCTCCGCGTGCCATCAATACATTTCAGGCCCTCCTTCTAGTGCCATGTGTTGACGGGCGCTTATGACACACAATCAACTGGAAGGTTATATCTAGACCGGGGTTGTTTAATTAACCCAAGTCATTTAGTATTATCTAACCTGACGGGTTTAATGGCTCTATTAGCCAACTAGGGTCCTAAAAACAGTAAAAGAAATAAACTAAACTAAATCCATGATTCTCACAATTGATATACTAATTACAAATGTTTATCTAAAAATGTGAATATACAAAATGATTATAAACAATCTATATACAGTCTACAAGGTTTGCGTGAAATCTTGCGAAAGTGTATGTTCATAATAATGTTTCTAAATAAGATAAATTAATAACAAAAATCTTTCTAATGTTTAAAGATATCAAACTAGTAAATACTAAGCGAATACGATTGAAACAATGACACAAAAACAGTCAAAGCTAATTAATTCAATCATTGTTTCATTAATAAGGAACTCTAAATAAAAGAAATTAATGCATCTACTAACCTTTAACTGATCAACAAAACTAAGTTTATATGTATTTGTTGTGTGAGCTCCTACTTGTCCTGCATTTAAGGGAAACCTATGACAGAAACAAAAGATAGCGCTTCCCGAAGAAATTCAAGGAAGTGTTTGATGCTTGGAGTGAATTTATAACAGCATAAAGACAACTAATTAAAAATCCCATTACCTCAAGATAATCAATAGCTAAGAATGGAAGAAATCTCGATTCTGAACATTTATATTATCGATCATTTAACATCAGAAGTAAACTCAAAAATAATTAAATGATTGATTGATCACAAATACAAAATGAATTGACAAATCATGGGAAACATTAAAATAATCATCAATATGAAATATCATGTGGAGACAAGGCTAAAGCTAAATTGACAGAAATGATAACTCATAACATAGAAATAACAAGAGAATGCAATGAAATAAACGTTGCATAATTCACACAGGTCTAAAGCCAATAGTGAACTGCTTTCCCATATTAATTCCCAAAATTATATGTCCATACTATAGTCCAAGAAAAGTTGTCTTTAACAATAAACAACAACCACTATTTAAACATGTCTTGGATCAATAACCTCTTATCATACAAGATACAGGATAATCCTTGAAAATATGTTTGCTTTACAAAAAATAGGATAACAGAAGAACACTCATGTAGGAGTCTTTACATCAAAAATAATTACATAAATGATATTGTTTTATCAAAAATGAGAAATTACTAAGCTATTGAGTGCATTAATCCATGATTTCTTCTCCTTGAGAATAGCATCATAATTGTTGTTTTCATGAAAATGATGAAATGAAATTGAATTTTAGATAACAATACAAACTAATATTTACAAATAGACTAGCTACATAATCTCACGATTATGTATCTAGTCTTAAATTAAAAACAAAATCAAAAATAAATCTATCTATTTTATTTTCCAACAGAATTAAATCAAAGAGAATCAAAACAATCTTTTACCATTTCAGACATTAGACAAGGAAGCATATGATAAGTCTGAATTAATGATAGTGTTGAAATTCATTGTGTTCTTGATAATCACATTACCAACCTATTTAAACCCTTTTCTTTTCTTGTCATCGTTCGATCGAACACATGCTTTTAATTATTCATTTTCCTTCTCAAGCAAGGAGTTTTGAGCTACCATATTTTTTAAGTGTGCTTGGAGATACATTATATCCCTATAGTATCATTCAACCCAATCAAGACAATATTCATAGTGTACAGGTGATATGGTAGGTAGAGGTTGAGTGTGTTTTGCAGAGGGAATTTTGGTATGTTCTACAACTTGCTTCAGATCGTGGCATATACCAGTGGATCCTTCTCGATATTTTAGGAACGGAGGTAGCTCCTAAACAAAATCATATTGTATAGATTCAATACCAATTTCATTTTCGAGGAACTAGTCATCTACATCCTCCTGTGCAAGAAAATTATCGATTTTATCCTCAGACAAGTGATCATCGACCTCAATCATTGGGATCCAGCTCAAATGATCTCACTAGATATTTCTCACACTTCTGGATATAATCCTACCTGGTCTCTTGTTTGTGAAATTTAAATCCAAATTACCTTATGCTTGCAAGTTTTCTTGAAATTCGATTTCCTTAAAATACCCTGAGTCATCTCAACAGTAGGAGAAAAAGAAACCCTATCCTTTAACACATATATAACCTCCTCTAATGATTTTTTGGGTACGAAATCATATCGTGGATTTTTTCCCAAAGGGTTTTGTATAGCAATAGAGTTTCATTATGTGAGCGCATGGTCTTCTTGTGGATCAACACACAAGTTTTTTATAACAGGGTTAGATATATAAGGGTTGGGGTTTTCATTGAGGTGTAGAGGCGATTCTACTGCATTCTCGGGTAGGGTAAATTTATTTCTTAACAAGAAATCTTCCCAAGTATCCCTAGTCTTGGATAGATGTGAAAACACAAGGACTCAAATAAGACCATGGTGGAAAAGGCTTGACAGTGGGTTAAAATTTTGTTTCTGATAAAGTTTAGACATTTTCTACAGACTCATAAATAGATAGAAAGGAATGTTTAACTTGAACCCTAGAAAAATCGTCAGCAAGCGGATGTGATACAAGAAAACTAAGCCATATCTACCCTCACAAGCTATGAATTGCTTAATAATTAGAATCAGGCCATGCCATCGGGGTTCGATAAGAGTAATCGGTGTACCTTTTGGGAAACACTTCGATTTCTTAGAGACCATGAGAAAATTCTAGGGCACACGTTCATTTTTGGTGTTTTTGAACCATCATTCTCCTTCCTGGGATAATCCTGTAGCTTGTGCTATGGAATCCTCAGTTACTTCAAGTTGCAGATCCCCAATCTTAGCTTGGAGCCATCAAACAATTGAGAGAAAACCTGTGAAACTGCTAGGTTATAACCCTCAAACTGTCTGATGAAAATGTCCTAGACATGTGCCACAATATCGCCTACGACATCATCATGGGCGAGGAGGTCTTGTGAACCATTGGGTTCAATTATTACCATGGGAGCCATGGGTATTATCACATAGACACAACAAGGGTGACAATAAGTAGTTTTCACTTTCCAACACATAAGCAGTAGAAAACGTTCTGTAAAATCGAGAGAGGCCCGATACCTAAGTATTCGGGAAGCTACCATAACTGAAAATTTGAGCATTGGGTGGGAAAGAACCAGAGGACACACAGGATAGTAAACCATTCTACGTAATGAACACTGAACCCAAACCACCACCACTTACCTATTCCAATAATGAATGTGAGTCTGAATTGTGCAGGACCAAGGGTGATGTGGAATTATGAGTGTGTCATTTATGTACCATGGTGATCAGATCGTGATGCGACTGGTAAGAGTAGGATTAATATTTGGAATTTAACCATAAGGTTCTACGTAGTCAATCATATACCAATTGTGAAAAACGATATAACCAACCATAGGAAAGACTCCCGAATTGAATAAATAAATGGTAATGGATCAACAAATAAAATTTTTAGCTTACAAACTTTAAGGTTTATAAAAAAAATAGATGCCCTTTAGGTGTAATCCCTTTTATCAAAAGAGACAAAGAAATCACAAACTGTATGATGATTACCCAAGCCAAAATTTTGTTCTAATTTCATGCTTTCAGTCATGAAATTAAACAAAACAAACGATAGATTAAAAACGAAACATTCTTGGACTAAGCTAGGCCAATGAACCTCCTCAAAGGAAAATTTCAAGGACAAGGAGGCAGCTACAAAAAAAATTTATCCCTTGGTGATGACTTTTTATTATGATAAAATTTGACAGGAATTATTGGCTGCCAACAGTGTCATAAATTCCATAAATATTCTCGGAGACACTTCTTTGATGGTCATAAATGTTTTAAATATTCTTGAGAATGCTTCATTAAGTTTCATAAATGCTATGTTCGCACCTTTTTATCTTGATGATCGATTTTTTCTTTTCTGATTGTTGGTTTGTTTTCCGGTGCACCGCATGTTTCTGCTCTGAATTTTTCTCTAGCATACTGTGTTTACTTCCTGTCAGCCATATGATGCGCATGATAACTTTTTATTTTTGTCACGTTGATTTCGTTGTCTGTTGCGCATGCCATTTTCCAATGGTTTTGTATTTCCCTTCTTTTTCTACTTTTGTCTTCCTTTTTCTTCTTTTTCTACTTTTTATTTATTTTTATCGATTTTCTTTCCTAATTTATACTATAGTACACTATATACATGGTTTTGTTTCTGCGCTATAACTTTTAAGAGTTAGTAGTTTGACTGTCCCTGTACAGTTTCAATCGACTATTGTTGATCATTCCTTTCATTTTTGTTCCTCCCAAATCCTTTAGTTTCACAGATCCCCCATCTTTTATAGTCTTTAATTCATATGGTCCTAGCCAATGAATTTTGAACTTACCAAGGTGTTGGAAGTAGGCCAAAGAGGAAAGAAAAACTATTTTGGTAAGGAAGGCATGCACGAGGAAATTGACAACTGGAAGGAAGAGAAGCACACATGCATGCATGGAATACCTAACGTCATTAGGGTTAGGGTTTTTGTAATACATTGTAATGGCTGATGAGACATAAATGAATATATATAGATACCTAGGATGTCTAGGGAGAAGGAAGGAGAGTTATAGAAGGCAGTAGTTGTAATATGAAGAGATGACAGAAGAGAGGAGTCTTGTTTTGATAACTAGTTGTAGTGATTTTGTCATATGACCCAGTTTTGTAAGTTGTTGAGCTGTAGAGGGATAGGAGGGTAGATATCAAGGGTTAGATCACAGGATGAGGAGCCTGCTGTGATATATTTTTCCTCATAATAGATCTCGACCCGAATGAGGATGAGTTGTAAAGAACGCAGTGTTGTAGTTTTGGAACTTCCATAATAGAAGAGATTAGAGCCATATATTTGTGGATGTATCCTAGGAGGGGGTGAACCATGGTAAAACATGTGTTATGTGATTGAATGTTTATGTCTCTTTTATTGTTTATGAATAGATATTAGCATGAAGAATGAATGGGTTGATTATATTACATGCATAATCATGAATGACAATATATTGCTTTAATAAGTTAAATAGAACTCTCAGTGCACACTTCTCAGATCTCCACTCAATCATGGATTGCAAACACCTGAGTATTGTAGTCACCCATTAAGACTATCTTAGGTGAGACTGCACATTTGACTTTGTGCACTACATTGCCTTCTAGTTTACTAGGAAGGCTGATAGTTTTAGAGGATTTATTGGAACCCCAACAGACTTGAACCCTGGGTCAACCATTTTAAAGGTATAAACTCATATATATAAACCAAAAAATTGTTTATTTGTTGTCAGTTGGAACAATATAGGATTGACTAGATGGGATCTGTTGAAAATATGCTAAAATATACGGAAGATCTGCGGAAGGCGGGTCCAGAGAATACTGAAACGGGTGACAAGAAGGTGAGAATGAACTGCTAGAAGGGATGTTGAGACCGTGGAATCCCACAAAAATAGAGATTGAAATATGGTTGAAGACAAACGAGCTGGAGTTTGCACAGAAAGATAACATAAACAATAGAGTATCACCGTGCAAATACCTTGAGAAGTATGTGTTTACTGATCTCCATGACTTATTTTTCTGTGATTTCCCACACTTATTGCAAGAGTGGATATTGAGGTTGAAGGATAACCATGCAACAAACCAGGTCCGAAAGATAGAGTGGACTTCAGTTCAGATTGAGCAGTTACAATAGGTGAATAACAAATTCACCCGCGTAGTAGATTTTTGGCTCAACAGTATTGTAGCAGGATTTATAACAGAATTTGTAGTAGATATCACGAAGTCATATAGTGCAATGGAGAAAGAGTTTATACGAGGTCCTCAAGGAAGGTATATTATATCCCTGTATACTTCTATTAAGATACTGCTATATAGAAAATGTGTAATGACAATGGAGTCATACAACTAAGCTTCCCTGCATGCATGGGGGAAGGGGGGAAGCACTGACAGAAAGAGGAGAAATGGAAGGATAAATGGAAGAAGAAGTGGATAAAGGCAAGAAGGAATAATCCTTGGACCCAATCATGATGGATGATGACCAGATAATGTGGATCATGGTGACAGCTGGAAAGACGCGCAGTGGAGTACCCTACCAATACAAGTTGAACACCAAGAAGAGAGTTGTAGCCATGAGGGAAGGCTTGGAAAGTGATGAAGAAGAGGTAGAGGATCTCCAGGATGTGGAGCAGATTGAGGAAATCCTACGCGCAACATATGAGAGGAAGATGATAGGTCCAAGAGTGGGAAGAGAAGGAAGCAATCCTATCCATATTAATGTCAGTGTGGAACCCATCAACCCATGTATGACTAACACACCAAAAATAACACCACCATTTAGAAAACTGGATTTTGGGAGAAGGAAGACAGCAGGAAGTACATATACACAGGAAACAACAATTGGAGGATCTAGTTCAGGAAGAAATAGTCAAGTATCTACACCATGATGAGGTAGTAGTTTAGCATTCAGGATGGCTGGACATGATCCCACCATCAGGTTACCAAAATTCAAAGGAGAAGTGTCGAAGGACCCAGAAAAACACTTGTTTATTTATGAGAATATCTGGGAAGCAAAACAGATCACAAACAAGGACACTAAAGTTGCAAAGCTAGCGATTACACTAAGGGATCGTGCACTATATTTGTATATGATATTAGCGACAAACAATCCACAAGGGACAACTAGAATAATTGCATACATCAAGAAGTTGTTGATAAATGACTTTTAGAATCCAATTTCAGAGGATCAGTACATGAACGAGATGATAGAAATTAGATAGAAACCGGGAGAATGTGTATGGGAGATTGACCAGAGATTCAAGAGACTAAAAACAAAGTTTAAATATCTCATGATAGATATGCAGCACAGGAACCTATTCGTCAATTCACTACCACCACACTTGAAATATCCACTGAGACAACAGAAGTTTCATATGCAAGCAGAGGCTCTGCAGGAAGCCCTACAACTGGAAGAAAACTAATACCATAAGATGGATCCAGTAATCGAAGAGTTGAAGGAGGATTTGAAGAATTTAACGTTCCAAATAAACCATAACAAAAGTAAGGACAAACGATAAGTCATTTGGTGTACAACATGCAGGATGGAAGGACACCATAAGAATGAATGCCCAACATTCGCGCAGTATATGGTAGCAGGAATGCCAAATATGTTACCAACAGGAGGACTATGGTGCAAAATATGTAAGAAATCAGGCCACGATCCATATCACTACCCAATGATGCAGAAATACCATAAAGTCCTAAAGATCTCATATTGCAACTTTTGCAAGTCAGTGGGCCATGATGACAAAGACTATAGAACTATGGAGTTGATGGGAGAGATAACATTAGATGCATATAGGGTGCAGGCTAAAATGATGACCAAGAAAACCACACCTCAGTTTAACCAAGTACCAGCCCCATACAACACTGTGCATCAACAGTATAATATTACGCAGCAACCATATAATACCACGCAACCACAGTACAACACAATGCATCCTCAGTACAATACCACACAGTACAATTAGTAACCTCGGTATAATGCACCGTGAGGAGATCAAGCTAGCTACAGAGGCAGAGGATGAGGAAGAGGAGGCTTTGGAAGAGGTAGAGGACCAGTGGTATGTCACAACTGTCAACAACCAGGACACTATGCAAGATAATTTCCACTTCCACCAATGACTTGTATGTATTGTCACACATCGTATCATGACACGAAATAATGTCCTACGTTACTAGGGAATATCCAGGAAAAGAGGAATCATAACAACCAGAATTTTTAATGGATTTCAGCCGAAGGAAGGGATGAAGGATGAAACATCAACATAGTTACACGTGGAGGAGATAAAACTGGCAATGACGCAATCTTACAAGAGCCATTACAACACCAGTGGGTGAAGAAGAATGCCAAACCAAGGAAGCAGTTCGACGAGGAGAATGAAAAGGAAACATTTAAGAAAGCCAGACAATAAATTCTGAAGCAAGAAACCAAGTCGACTTCAACTGCGTAGCAGAGAAAGGAAGTACCAGAGTATGAAATTCCTCCATCGTTGGACCATACCAAAGAAATTCAGCCCATGGGACAAGTAAGTATGATCAAAGGATTTTTTCAATCATGTGTAAAACTATTAAATGATCCATCCTCTATCAAAATATTGCAAAATATATTATAAAGATGTAGCATAGAGGCAGACAGAAAACTAGAATAGAAAATAGTCAATCACCTACCATACAAGGAGAAGAACAAGATTTTAGGTTGAATGCCAACATCGAAGATTTCAACATGGGAGATATCATATTGGATCTAGGATTTGAATTCAGTGTATTACCCAAGAAGACATGGAAATGTATGGGAGAGCCCACATTAGGATATTCACCCATTCATATGAAACTAGCAAACCAGCACAGAGTTATACCAATTGTCATTCTAAAAGGAGTGATAGTAGATATGAATGGAGTTCGCACTAAAGAAGACTTCAAAGTAATAGTGATAGTGGATGACACAACACCATATCCATCATTGCTCGGCTTGGATTGGGCATTTGAAAACCAGGCCATAATCAATTTAAAGACATGAAAAATGACATTTGAGTCAAGATAATATAGGGTCATTGCACCATTAGACCCATCAAAAGGGGAGAGGTTTGTAGAGCCCACTTTTTTAGACTTGGAGGAAATCAGCCATTTGTATAGGAAAACTACGCACGATGAGGACTACGTAAACCCAACTGCATATGGGATACTCAGTTGGCAGAGCATTACTTCATGTGCAATAGACTTAGATACAGATTTAGAGAACTGGCAATAGAGGCTACACGAAGTCTCCACAAGAAGACGTGCAAGAATATACTATGCAGTAAGATGGGTAGGTACAGAGATAAGGGAACTACCCAGTTTCCATGGGGTACATGATCTAGAAGTATTCTTGGCATAGTATGAGGATGAAGTGTTAGAAAATCAAAGACTCTTAGCACTCGATATAGCAGTCAAGGCCACACCTTCCAGATGGTGGGGCACACACAAGGAAACAATCAAGGATTGTTACCAATTTAAGTGGTTACTATGCATAAGGTTTGGCACAAAATAGAGAAACAACCAACAAAATAAGTACAATGGACAGGGGGCACCAGCAAAACACTTGGAGAGGTGCAGAGCACTATGGAAAATGACACCTCTAGAGGAATGGACTTAGAGGGAATATTAGCAAACTGGTATATAGACCAGGAACTGTGCAGAGGAACTACAAGCTAGCCAGTGCTACAACAGAAATTTACAGTCACTTTCTCATTTGAGCATGAGAACCCCCAAATAGATACAACACTTAAGCAAATAAGAAGGGTGATATTCATTAAGGAAAAAAAATTTGAACTCATAACAGAGGAACAACAGCGAAACAGACAAATAGTGAAAGAACTATTTTCATGCTACCATGTGTAGGAAGAAGCACCAGATGAAGACGATCCACACAATATTCAGATTGAGGAAGTTGAAGGAGAAAGCGAAGAGGAAGGTCCACCTCTAGAAGTAGAAGTAATTGTTGTGTTGATCAAAGTGAAGAAAGTCAACATTGGGATAGTTGAGAATCCCAAAATGGCCAGCATTGGAGACTACTGGGATGAGTAGATAGTAGAAAGCATAACAGATTTACTGCGTGGGTACAGCGACCCGTTCCCTACAACGTTTACAGAAATCAAGGGCATAGCAGAAGAACTAAGTGAAATGAAGATACCACTCATATCTGAGGCAAGATAGATCATATAGCGACCATACAGACTAAACCTGATATATAAGCAAAAATTCAAAGTTGAGATCAACAAGATGCTCAAAGCCAGAATCATAGAACCTGTGGAAGAATCAGAATGGATAAGCCTGATGGTAGTTTAGGAGAAAAAACAAGGCGGGATAAGGATATGCATCGCATTTAGGAAGTTGAATGATTCATGCCTACAAGACCCATTCCCTACACCCTTCATATATTAAGTGTTGGAGAATGTAGGAGGACATGAAGTTTATCAATATAGCACACGAAGATATATACAAAACCACATTTTCTACAGAGTGGGGATCCTACCAGTACACGGTCATGTCGTTCTGACTGAAGAATGTACCAACAATATTTTTTAGAGTAGTCATAGCTACATTTAAGGAATTTATCCACCAGTTTCTAGAGGTATATTTGGACGATTGGACAGTCTATAGTTTTTTGAAACACCATGTAGATTTCTTGCGGCTAATGTTAGAAAGATGCAGGTAGTGCCAAATATCATTAAACATCAATAAGTGTATCCTCAGAACACCGTTTGGGATACTATTGGGCCATATAGTATGCAAGCAAGGTTTACTAGTAGATCTTTCCAAGGTTATAGTATTCGTTAACCTGCCACCACCAAAAGTAGTCCGTCAACTAAGAGTGACATTGGGACATACAGGATACTACAAAAAAATTATCAAAGGATACACGCAGATCACCATGCCAATGGAGAAATTGTTAAGGAAAGATACAAAGTTTCAATGGAATGAGGATTGTCAACACGATTTGCATACGCTGAAGGAAAACATTGTAACATTGCCAATACTAGTATTTCCAGACTGGGAGAAGACATTACACGTGCATGTACATGCATCAGCCATAGAACTTGGAGCTATTTTGGCGCAGCTGGGAGCAGGAGATTTGGATCATCCTATAGAATTTACAAGAAGGGAACTGTCAGAATCAGAGCATAACTACAACACTACAAAGAGGGAAGGCCTATCTATGGTCTACATGCTTCAGAATTTCAGACATTACTTACTCGGAAAACATTTTAATATGTTCACAAATCACTCAACCCTTAAATACCTAGTCAACAAGCCAATGTTGAGGGGGAGAATCCGTCGATGGTTATTATTTCTTCAAGAATTTGATTTTGAAGTAATATTCAAGCTAGGGAAGTTGAATGCAGGACCTGACCACCTATCTAGGGTCATGAACAAAGAGGAGCCTACAAATTTAGAGGACAACTTTCTAGACGCACAGTTATTTCCAGTTCATATCATCGATGAATACTTCGCAGACATCATCCAGTACTTGAGTACAAGTATTGTGCCACAGGAATATAACATCGTGTGGAAGAAAAAACTGGTAGTCTAGGCTATAGACTATCAGCTGATTGTAGGACACCTATACAAAATGGGTGCAGATAGCATCTTGAGAAGATATGTGCTAGAACATGAAAGACCAAGGGTTTTAGCAGAATCCGATGAAGGAATAGTAGGAGGACATTACGTTGGCAAAGCTACTGCACAGAAGGTATTTCATGCAGGACTATGGTGGTCGACCATCCACAAAGACTCGAAGGAGTACTACCAAGTATGTGATGTCTTTCAAATGGTTGGTAAACCCAATAGAAGGTACGAGATGCCATTACAACCATAGGTAACTTTGTGGGTATTCAAAAAATGGGCAATAGATTTTGTAGGACTAATCAACCCACTAGCAAAGAGGACAGAAGAAAGGTACATTATCACTATGACCGAATACTTGAAAATATGGGAAGAAGCAGCACCAGTCAAATATTGCAGTGCAGAAACAACAACTCACTTTCTATTTGAACACGTGATCACTAGATTTGGTTGCCTGAGAATTCTGATGAGCGACCAAGGCACTCACTTCCTTAACAACATTATTAAGGCTATGACTGAGGAATTTGAATTTCATCATCAAAAGAGTACACCATATCACCTACAAGTGAACGGAACAGTAGAATCCTTTAACAAAATCCTTGAAAATGCACTGATGAAGATCTATAATGTGAATAGAGATGATTGGGACCTGAAAATACCAAAAGTATTGTGGGCATATAGGACCACATGTAAGAAGTTCACAGGACACACACCATTCATATTGGTATATGGACAAGAAGCAATGGTTCCATTAGAATTTTTGGTACCCAGTCTATGCATAGGTGTGATTACGAACATAAGAGAACGAGGCACAGTACAGGATAGGCTTAATCAAATGATGATCATGGAAGAATATAGGACCCTAGCAGGGTTCCACCAATAAGTTCAGAAATCAAGGGACAAACATTGGCATGAAATACATATCAAGAAGAAACCTTCAAGGAAGGAACTTAGTGTTGATGTATGACAGTAAATCCATTCAACACCCGGGAAAAGTTAGAATGCACTGGTTAGGACCATACAAATCAAAAACTATCACAGATGCGGGAATTGTATAGTTGAAGGACTTAGGACGCGTAGAACTTAGAGGGATGATCAATGGGAGTCGATTGAATTTGTACAAGGACATTCGACCACCCACACCTTGAAATGAACTGCATAGTTTGTGGAAAAAACAAATAGAGAAGGATATCAAAAGGTACCAATAGAGGAACAGTGCGCTAAAAGTATTTGGAGCATGCACACTTGGGAATATGAGCCTGACGGAGACAAGGCCAATGGTCTATTCAAAGAAAAAACAATCACGAAAGGAGGCTATGGAAAAAGAAGCAATAAGTGACAAAGGCTAGTGGAATTAAATGTCACAAATGGCTGACAAGACATTGGATTAATCGCGCCAACTAGAGACAGTGAGGGAAATTAATGGAAATTATGAAGGGACTGAAGTTCATTGAATATTTAATCATGGTAACATCTTCGAAAACATTCACATGATGCCCATACAAAGAAAGGATGCAGGAGAGAAAAGATTATTGCGAAGTTGGAAAAGATAGAGAGCGATAGAGCAGATACAACAAAGAGTGAAGTTTGCAGAGGTTGCAAAGGCTACTGAGCTCAAAGAACAACAATTGTTTACCACCATGGCACCACCTAAACAAGGAGAATTGAGCCAAAAATCTAGACAACCCAGAGTTATAACCAGAGCACAAATGCAATCGCAGGAAAGCGAACAACCACCATCTCAGCCACCATAAGTCGTCAATGTGGATGAAATCCCATTATTGGATACAACAATGGGAAACCCCACACGCATCGAAGAAGAAACCTAGCAGAAAGCACCTGTGGGCATGGACATTGATATGTCAAAAGAGGGTAAGGGACAACAGAATGAAGATGTAGGAAGCCAAGTGCAACCAGAAAACCCCATAGAAGCCCCGAGAGTCAACAGGACAGCTCCAAACCAGGAAGAAATGGTTGTGCCAAAAGAATCACAGACAACTGTGTTGGAACAAACATGGGAAGGAGCAGTGGAGGATTTCACAGGATAACCAGAGAAAGTTTCTAAAGAATAAACAATGGGGGTTGGAACCTCAAGTCATCCACCACAGTGAAAGGACAAGCAAAAGATACCTAGGTCACTACATAGACAACCCATCATAGCACATGTTTTTTCATGCATACCAGAAGGGGTACGGGTAAAAGTAGATTTTATAGGGTATGTAGGGAAATTGAAGTACTCATACCATGATGTAACAGAAACAAACAAGTTCTTGTAGTTCACTAAGCAAGTCTACCTACAGACTATGGTCATAGATCCCTTTGGGGAACCAATTCATCAACCAGTCTAGTGGGAAATATGACTGGAAAAAGATGGGATTTTAGGTCTATTGGACCTACCATACTTTGGAAGAGGCCAGTATGCAAACATTTTCATCAAGCATTTGATGGTGGTCACACCGGAGATCTGTGGCTAGACCATCTCATCTCAATAGACATAAATCTTATTGCAAACATCACAGGATGGCCATCATGGGGCATGGATCTCGCACAGTTCCTTGAGGACAAAACGAAGGAGAAAGAACTGGTCGAGGAGATGAAGAAGAAATACGACACCAAAAGGGGGTCACATGGGATCATTATCAAACATATTAGTGGCATCACGATGAGAATGGACACAAATGTTATGGCATGCAAGCTGCTTAGAAAATGTTGCAAGGAGGAAGTCTCGGTCGGGGTTGTCGCAACTACAACACAATGTGTCGAGAGAACCACACTCAGCTGGGCCCCCTGTTTATTGAATTTGTTCTTATATGACTGCAAGGATGCGTAGAATCTAGGGACCAAATTTCATTATTCATGGTTGATCATCCTAATATCCATTATGGTATGGAAGGAGCTGAATAACGCATTTTTTTCCACTAGACCCAAACCTAATCACAGAGCGAGATACTTATCGATTGGAGTCGATTCGAACGCCAATAATAGAAGAATGAATGCATCTATATTTGAAGGATATCTCCATGACCTACATGATATCATCGCCAACACTTGGAGGATAACACTGCAATTTGTTAGAAACTATCAGGGCATGGCCAATTTCAAAGCCACTAGACGTGCGATGTGGATCCAAGCGTGGAAGGACCCCAAAAAGAAATGGCTACAACTACACTATTTCATCATGGAGGGGGACATACAAATGGCCATTAAAGATTGGGAATATGAATGGAGGATTCCAGTCCTCTCTCGATACATTCCCACAGAGATAGAGGAGGAGGAGGTAAGACAAGAACATACACATGCTGAGGAGGTAGGGTAGGAACACGCATAGCCCCAGGAAGTCACAGTTCCCAAGAAACCAGGGATGGGTCAGAACAAGCCATAGTAGAAGAAAGGGGGTACATCCAAGACCGGAGTCCAAACGGGGAAGAATAAAAACCCACAGGTTCTCCAAGTACAGCAGAAACAGGTCGAGGCAGCAGAAGGGACTACATCAAGTGTTGCGCCACAAGAGACATGCCAGAATAAGTGGCTAGCCACCCATATGAGGGATGCTCTCAATAATACGAAGGCACATAGAATGCCTCTTGAATACACGATCATGGAGGATGATGCAGAAATGGTGGCCCAAGTGGTTCAGGATCACACATTCGAGGATTTTGAGAATGTTGTGCGACAAAGGGACAAAAATGAAGAAGAGTTGGCATACATGCAACAACTCCTTAGGTAGATCAGGGAAGCACATGAAGCCAAAAGAAGCGTAGAAATGGGGCCGTCAGCATCAAAAACAGGAGGATAACCTGGAGAAAGTGAGCAAGACAGAGTCCATACAATAGCATAGACGAGTTCAACATTTCACGTCACACCCAGCATGTTATGAATGGATGAAATCATGGGGAAGAAACCCCTAAAGGACTTGGCTCAATTGCAGTTGGTATTGTCACAGATACCAACTAAGGCCTTATATAAAGTGCAGGTCAATTTCCCACATGAGGTACAGTCTCATGCACACATAGATACATCCAAACTACAACAAGTAAAGGATAAAATGGATGACCTGGAATTGGTATTCGAGTAGACCAAGCTTGAGACCAAGGAGGAGAGGGAAAGCATGAAGGGAATAGAGTAGAAAGTGGTCATAGCCTACAAGAGGATTCCAAAGAATGTATAGACGACCGAACTCACAATGACAAAAAAGATTGATCAGATTGTGCAGACAATCGATCAATACCAGTAGGAGATCGAGAATCTTCGGGAGAAGCTCACACCTACCACTCCACCAGAGGTGAGGGAGAAAAGGAAATAGGAGGAAACATATAAGATATAGGAGATAGAACAACAAGTCCACACAGTAGACGACTTGTTCTAGAAAGCAATGGAGCTCTGGATGAAGTTGGAAGAGGATCAACAGGTCCAGCAGTGGGACCAAGAAGGAAAAAGGATAAGTACAACTGTCCAGGACCTCAAGTAGAGGCAGAAGACAATGTCAATCATAGAGCGCATCAAAGGGGCCCAAGACATGAAGAAACTACATGAAGAACTCATAACTTTGCATACATAGAAAAAGGAGTTCAAGGCTCAAAGGGAACCACTCCAGGAGTGAGAAACAGAGGTCATTGCATATGCAGATGAAGACAAAACATATATGGCACAAACCCAGGAAGAATGTACAAGGTTGGTCAACAATGATATTGTAGTGCAGGTATTGGACACACTCAAGGAGAAGACCGTGCAGGCCCAAACACAAGAAACGAAGCTTAGGGAGAAGTTCCAAATGATCACAAGGCATATCGACAAAACAAACAGAGGTTAGGTGGCTCAGGACGAGCCACATGTCAGTGTTGGGGGCATGTTGGAAGCAGGCCAAAGTGGAAAGAAAGGTTATTTTGGGAAGGAAGGCATGCATAAGGAAAGAAATAACTGGAAGGAAGAGAAACATGTGTGCATGCATGGAAGACCTAATGTCATTAGGGTTAGGGTTTTTGTAATACATTGTAATGGTTGATGAGCCAAAAACTCATATATATAGATACCTAGGATGTCTAGGGAGAAGGAGGGAGAGTTATAGAAGGAAGTAGTTGCAATTTGAAGAGATGACGAAAGAGAGGAGTCCTGTTTTGATAATTAGTGTTAATGATTTTGTCATACGACCCAGTTTTTTAAGTTGTTGAGTTGTACAGGACCAGGAGGGTAGATCTCGAGGGTTAGATCATAGGATGAGGAGCCTGGTGTGATCTATTCTACCTCGTAATAGATCTCAACCCAACTGAGGATGATTTGTAAAGTGTTTGATGTTGTAGTTTTGGAACTGCCATAATATAAGTTCTTAGAGATAGATCTTTGTGGACGTATCCGATGAGGGGGTGAACCACGGTAAAACATGTGTTATTTGATTGAATGTTTATGTCTCTTTTATTGTTTATGAATAGATATTATGATGATGAATGAATGGGTTGATTATATTACATTCATAATTGTGAATGACAGCATATTTATTTAATAAGTTAAATTGAACTCTCAGCGCACACTTCTCAGATCTCCACTCAATCCTGCACTACAAACACCCGAGTATTGTAGTCACCCATAAAGACTGTCTCGGGTGAGACTGCACAGTGCACTCTATGTGATGCTTTTCCTTCTCATTTACTAGGAGGGCCAATATTTTTAGAGGATATTTTGGAACCCCATTAGACTTGAACCCTTAGTCAATCACGTTAAAGGTATAAACTCAGATATCTAAACCAACACAGGGTGTTGCAAAAAATTGTTATAGAGAAGAACTAGGTCTCCCTCCTTAAAGCTCTTATTTTTAATGTGTCTGTCATGCCAGGATTTGTTCCTTGATCTATGTACTTCTTGGTGAAATCCTACCAAAATCTTGTCCTCTTCCATTTCCATTAGTTTACTTAACCTCTCATGTACTTCACCTCTTTCTGCCAAGTTGGTAATTGATGCTACATGCAGACTAGGTACCAAAACTTCTAATGGAACCAATGCTCCCTATCCATACTCCAATATGAATGGTGTTTGTCATGTCAAATTCTTGCATGTGGCCCTGTATGCCCATAGTACTACTGGTATTTTCAAGTTACAATAATCCCTGTTAACATTGCAGATCTTAGTCAAAGAATTATCCAAAATCTTATTAAAATTTTCTACTGTCCCATTTTCCTAAGGATGATATGGTGTACTCTTCTGGTGATAGACTTCAAAATCCTCAGTCATAGCCTTGATGGTATTATTAATAAAATTATTTCCTTGGTCACTCATCAAAATCCTAGGACATCCAAATCTAGTGATCACCTGCTCAAATAAGAACTGTGATGTTGTCTCTACGCTGCAATATTTGAATAATGTTGCTTCTGCCCATATGGTTAAGTATTCAGTCATAGTAATGATATATCTGGCTCCTAACCTTCTTTCCAGTGGATTAATAGGTCTGAAAAAATCTATTTCCCATTTTTCAAATACCTGTAGAGTTACTTATGGTCTTAGGCGCATCTCATCCCTCTTGTTGGGTTTTCCAACCCTCTGACAGACATCATAGTTCTAGCAATATTTCTTGGCATATTTGTAAATTGTTGGCCACCATAGTCATGTGCACAATACCTTTTTCTCGATATATTTTCCTTCATAGTGTCCTCCATCTATGCCTTCATGAGCTTCTATTAAAATCCTAGGTCGTTCATGTTCCAATACACACCTTCTCAAAATTCTATCTGTGCCCATCTTGTATAATGTCCTGCATTGAGTTGATAGTCTATAGCTTTGAATACCATGTTTTTCTTTTGTTCAGTACTAAATTCCTATGGTGCAACTCCTTTACTTAAGTATTCAATGATATGAGTGAATTATTCATTAACTACCTATACTGAAAATAATTGTGCATTAGGGAAGTTGTCTTCCAAATTAGTAGGTTCTTCTCCATTGGTTACCCTTGATAGGTGGTCAGGTCCTGCATTTAGCATCCCTGGTTTGACTATTATTTCAAAATAAAATTCTTGGAATAATAACAACCATCTACAGATCCTCCCCCCCAACACTGCCTTGTTGACTAAATATTTGAGGGAAGAATTATCTATGAACATTTTAAAATGTTTACCCAATAAATAGTTCCTGAATTATGAAGCGCATATACCATGACTAGGCCTTCTCTTTCTATGGTGTTGTAATTCTGCTTCGATTCCGACAACTTCCTTCTTGCAAAATCTATAGGATGGTCTAAGTCCCCTGCTCCTAGTTGTGCAAGAATTGCTCCAAGTGTTATTTTTTATGCATCTACATGCACATGAAATGTCTTTTCCCAATTTGGAAATACTAATATAGGTGTTGTCACCATATTTTCCTTTAGAGTGTCCAATCCTTACTGAAAATCCTCATTCCACTGAAATATGGTGTCCTTCTTTAACAATTTTTCCATTGGTGCAGTAATCTGCGCATACCCCTTTGTAAACTTCCTGTAGTAGCATGTATGTCCCGGTGTGGCTCTTAACTGTCACACTGACTTTGGTGGTGGTAAATTCACAATGACTGCAATCTTAGTAGGGTCAACCAGTAAGCCCTGTTTACACACTATATGTCCTAACAATATCCCAAAAGGTGTACCAAAAATGCATTTCTTGATGTTTAATGATATCTGGCATTGCCTGCATATTTCCAAAATTAGTCTTAATACTTCTACATGGTATTTCAAAATACTATACATAGTCTAGTCATCCAGATACACTTCTATAAACTGATGTATGAATTCCTTAAAAGCATCTATGACTACCCTTGAAAATATAGTTGGCACATTCTTCAATCCAAAGGGCATGACTTTATATTGGTAGGATACCCATTCTGTAGAAAAAGTAGTCTTATCCCTGTCTTCTGGAGCTATTTTGATCTGATGGTAACCTGAGAATCCATCTGTGAATTAATATGATTCATGGCCTCCCACATTCTCCAAGACCTCATCTATAAAAGGAGTAGGAAAAGGCTCATGTAAGAAAGCATCATTGAGTTTCCTCAAATATACACAAATCCTTATCCCCCCTTTCTTCTTTTCCTGGACTACCATGGGACTAATCCATTCAAATTCTTCTATTGGTTCTATAATTCCAGCTTCCAACATTCAGTCAATTTCTTCTTTCACTTTCTTCTTATACATTGGATTCAGCCTATAAGGTATCTTTCTGACAAGTCTAGCCTCATGTTTGAGTGGTATCTTCATCTCACCTAGCTCCCCTATTATTCCTTTCATCTCTATAAAGCTTGTTGGAAACAGGTCACTGTATTCGCGCAGTAACTATGTTATCCTTTCTAGTGTTTTCTCATCCCAGTAGTCTCCAATACTTTCCATTTTAGGATTGTTTTTTGTCCCAATGTTGACTTTATCAAATTTGATTGGTGCAGAAAATGCATCTAACTCCAGAGAGGGACCTTCCACCTCTCTCTCTCCTTCAATATCGGTGATATGCATGTTGCATGGATCATCTTAATTTGGTGCTTCCTCTTTGACATGATAACATGTGAGTAACTCTTTGACTGTTTGTCTATTCTGTTGTTGATATTATGTTATGATTTCAACCTATGGTTCATCAAAAAATATCACTCCCCTTATTATCTTTAGCGTTGAATCAATGTTGGGGTTCTCATTATCGAACGATAAGGTTACTAAAACATTTTGTTCTAATCTTGTCAAAATTACTCACTTGGATAATTACTCACTTCGATAATGCCTCATTGACATTTTCACAAGTGTCACAAAAGCCTTACTTTCATCTTGCATGTGTTGCATTGCGGATCACATCATAAGAACACTTGGGACATCTTCTAAGACTTGTTAGAAGATGAAAATATATCATTTGGAAAAACATTCAAGATTTTACCTTGAGGAATAATCATCCTAAAAGTATTTTTGAAGATCATCACTTCCCTGCCCACTTGCAGAGAGAGCTAGCGCTCCTTGTCCTCTTAGCAGGGAGCATTGTAACGCTCTGTGGTCAACTTTGAGGGAGAGATGACCTATTGAGAGGATTTTGGAGAAGAATCCCCCTTATCTCTAAGAACATTTAAGAAGCATCCAAGTCAGTTTGGTTCAAATCCAAGTTCAAGGATGGATCTAAGGGGAATCCCACAACTGATGGAGTCATATCCTCAACTTATACCAAGAATATCTAAGGTGGTTGAGCCTCTCAAAGCCTATATAAGGAGGAATTCTCATGGTGAAAGGGGGAGAATATCAGTGAAAAGTATTGTCATTCTGATCATGGATGTTTTGAGCAAGGGGTTGGACAAGGAGGACTTGGTGAGGTTGTTTCATCTGCATCTACAATTTGTAATCACCTTGTTTTGTTCTCATTAATTTATATGCTTGGCCTGTTTCCTTCAAGTTTGTGTACATTTTCATGGGCTTTTCTCGTCTGGATGAATCTAGTTTTAAACTAACCTTGGTAGAATAGGAAGTATGCATTGTCTTTGTTGTCTATTGAATTGTAGAACTCATTAAAGGACTTGAATATCAAGTGCAACCTGGATCGAGAAAGGAAGAACTTCATAAAAAGGTACACATGTTTTTTTCCTCTTTTCCCTTGACTAGTTTAGCTACATTTAAAGGAATTCCAGTGTTCAATGTTAGCATTTTTATTTCTTGGCCATAGGGGTCTAAGATCCAAGAGGACACTCACCTGTCCACAGGGGAATTTTCCTACAACAAAAATTGGCAACTCCACTAGGGAGCGAAGCTTTCAGTTTTGGTTTCTTTCCTTAGTCTTGTCTTAGTATTTTCCCATCTTCAGATCCTACTCACTGTGTTTTTCCTCTTTTTTACATGTGTTGTTAGTCCTGAAGTCATCTTACACAGGTTGATGATCAAACCTTCCTGAATTTTTGTTTTCTGGGTTGATACTTTTTTATTCTCATAAAACAGTGCCCCTCTTCCCTTACATCCAGAGTGTTGATTACATTATCAGTGGTCCCCTATAGTTCTCTAGGGAGCGATGTAGTTCTCTGGTGATGATATAACCAAAGCATCTAATTTTGCTTCTGTTGAAAAATTGTGGGATGTCTCTGTTGGGTGTGATTTTTTGGTTTTTCCTCCTGCTCATGACTTTTTCTATCAGTGTGTGTCTTCCATAAAACTTGCAACTTTTTTATTTCTAACAGTTTTTTATTCTTTTTTTTTTTTTTAAGATATTTCCTTGTTTTGGAATCACTCTTACTCTTTGATATCTTGAGTTGTTTTTTGATACTTTCTTGCTCATCTGATTGTTTGAAAGTTGTCGCAAGGAAGTACAGATATCTTTGTATTGTTTAATTTGATCTTTGATTTATATATTTCCAAGAAATGTTTCTTGTTTAATTTTTGGTTTTCTTTTTGAAAATTTTTAATTTGTTTTGCTTCTTGTTTGATCATTGTGAGAGTGTTCTTGTTTAAATGCAATAGTGGAATTTGGTTGGCATAAGAAGCTTCAAATCAAATCAATTAAAGTTCATATTTAAACAAATACATATCTTTTTATGATTGGATTTTAGATATTAGAATCATTTTCTGAATAGTTTAGCATTGAATCAGATTCTTGTTGAGAGCAATTGCATGAAATCTCTGCATTTTTGTGTTTGATAGTGAAAGGAAAAATTATTCTCCTTCCCATAAATAGAAGTTCATTGAAAAGAAACAATTGTTTAGCATTTTTCTTATGCTTTTTTGGGAATCGAGTCATAATATCATTAGTTTCACTCTCATTCACCTCTGAGTAATGAACATCCACAAAAATCAAGGCTAATTAAAATTGATCTAGAAACTTTTTCTTTTTAGATTCTTCCACCAACATTAGACTAAGATTAGTGCTTTGGATTAGGTTATGATTGCAACTTAGCATCTTGCAATAGGGAGAGAAAATCCAATTTTTGTATAAGCTTATCTAGGACCCCCCTCTCACACAGGGGTTATGTACGAAGTCATGTTTGGGAAAGCCATGGAGATTATCCCTTTGCAGTTTAACCATTCGTAGTAGTAAGATCGTATATTGGGGGTTCTTCTTGAGGTACAAATGTCTTCATTTGGTATTAGTGCTTCTTGAATTTTGAATCTGTCCGGGGTCCTCTGGAGTTCTACTGGTCCACTTGTCCTCAGTTCTCTCAAAGGATTTTGAACTTGTTATCCTGCCCATACATTTGGATTGGACTATTGACTATACCTGCCTAGGGGCTGATTGTGAGTTGGTGTCTTTAGTAGCCATAATCTTTAGGGTATTTACACAAGGTGACGGTGAAGGCAATTATTCATTGTACCTAGAACAGACGGTGGTCAAACTCACTCGGGCTCCTTGGAGGGTAAATCCATAATTACTATGTGGAATCTTGCACCAAGGCATAATTTTGTTAATAAGGTCGCCATCGTAATTGTTCCACCCACTCATATCCTATCCCCTTCTCAATTTGATCACGCGATGTTGGATTTCATCACCAACTAGTACGATCATTGAGAGAAGGTTTTTTTTCTTGTTGGTTCTTCTAGATTTTTTAGCATGTGTTGTTGTTTTAATAATTTTTCAAGATTGAGCCCGTAGATGATAAAGGTCTTCGTAGATCATGTAGAATGCAAGGGTTTCCTCCAGAAGAAGGCTACAAACCCTTACCTCCTAATTCACTAGAAGGCATCTACTGTGAAGAGGTAGAAAATCGCTCTGACGCTGGGAGTGCTGCTACTCCTTTGTTAGAAAATTTAGAAAGAACCTTGGTTATGGTTAAGGATCCCACTCCTCATACTAAACCTATGTCATAAGCTCCTCTTGAACCACTCCTGGTTCGATTAGACTCATTCAGTAATATTATAGAAGAAGAATTCCCTTCTTTTCCATTGAGACCCATTACTGAGACATATATGGGATCCACATAACCAATTTTTAGTGATGACTTTAGGACCCATGTTCGTCCTACTGATGCAGTAGATCCACATCAAACACTTTCTCATTCTCTATGGAGGACTCCATAGGGACTTGATATTTATGATAATTTTGAATATATTCGATAACCTCTTAATGCTCATGACCCTCTTGCCATGGAGGCAGGACCATCTGGTCAGACCATTGATAGTCCCATCAAACAAGTAATCGATCATGTTGTTACGTCAGCACAAGTCCACCTCAATGTTAGAGTTGTCACTTCTCATCATACATAAGGAACTTCAACCATTACTCCCACCATTACACGTTTTCACAGTACAACTCCTCGTGTTCCACAAGATCCTGTTGGAACACCTTTACAACAGAGAATACAGACCCTTGCTAGAGATACACAACCAACTGTGGGACATATCCCGACTAGGGGGAAAACAAAATCTAATGGACCTATCCCTCCCGGAGGACAACCATCCTTTAGAAGGCCTACCCCTCCTTGGGGAAAACCACCTTTTCACATTCCTTCCGGAGGACAACCTCCATTTACTGGCCAAACCCCAGTTGTAAATCAACCTCTAGCAGGTGGGAAACCTTATTTTGTTGGAAACCCTTCATAATCTCGGGGATTACCTTCAGGAGGTATGTTTAATCACTCCTACCCTAGGGGGAAATCATGCCATAACCCAGGAGGAGTATCAAATATTGTTCCTTCCAGACTATCTTTTGGACAACCTTATCCGGGTGTCCCAAATCCCACACGGGGTCCTCAAGGACAACAACCTTATTCTCCCCAAGGGTCTAATGTTTATCCTCCCTAAGGGGATAATGCATACCCTCCTTAGGGACAAACTGTTTACCCTCCTCAAGGGAAAATTGTTTATCCCCCATAACCAAATCAACTGGATTATACTCCTCAGCATCAACTCAGTTTTTCCCCAATCATGAATGTTCCTCAACAACCATCAAATCCTACCTATAATGGTCAACAACAACCGTATATAGGAGGGCATACCGGATACAATTATCCACCTCAACTAGTTTATGGCCCCACTGGTGTCCCTATGCCACACCAGTATCACCCTCAGGTTAACCAACAATTACCCTTCCTTTCCACTCTGGATCATCCAGACTTATCTCAGTTGACAAATGATCCCATATTGCATTTTCCTTTTTGGCCAGTAATTCCTGCTAGATTACCTTCCGACATCCCCAAATTTGACGACAAACCTAGAGAATACCCAAACAACCATGTGATGACATTCCATTTATGGTGTTCATCAAACTCATTGATGGATGATTCTATATGTTTACATCTCTTCCAGTGCACACTCACGGGCTCTGCAGCCAAATGGTACATTGAACTTCAACATGGTTCTTTCCAATATTTCAACTCCCTCGCTATGGATTTTCTCAGGCATTTTCAATTACCCATCCGTTACAAGACGGGTACTGAACTTTTAACCTCCCTTCACCAAATTAACTCTGTGCATATCTCTAATCACATTCATGAGTGGAGACGATGATGAAGGTTGATTAAGGAAACCATTCCTGACCAATTATTCGCAGAGTGGTTTACTAAATCTCTTTTACCCCCAATTTCTCATGACGTCGCCATGGGTGGTGTAGTCACTCAGGAAGAATCCATTTCCTAAGATCATTACTTAGATTTGGTTTACTCCCAATCTGGTACTTTGTACGATTGATTCCAAATTCTACCCATACTCCTACTGATCCATCCAAACCTTCTTCCACGGCACATGCGGATGGGCTTATTGGTACCGTCAAAACCCAATCTACATCATAGTTGATTGGAACAGTAAATCTTGTTAGGATATTTAGACACTTAGGAGTTAGTTAAGATCTACTTGGTCTAATATGTCATTAGGTAAAAGTGTGCTTCTTTAGTATGCATTAGTATGCATTTGTAGTTAGGAAATCCGACGGTCACGATATGTTCCCGACATAGAGTGATCCGACGGTTCATACTCTCCTTGATATTAACGACCATTGATCTGTGGCTTGACACCCGATTGGTCCATGATCTCTATTTAAATAGCATGGAGGGTCATTTTCCGATGATCGATTGTGAGAAACTCTCTTGTAAAATCTCTCTGTAATCTTTTTCTTTGCATTAATAAACTGCTCCAAGTGGCCGCATTGGATGGGGTCGTGGATGTTTCCCCGTAGGGGTTTTACCACATGAAAACATCAGTGTGTTGATCTTTGATATGGTTATGTGAGTGGTTACTGAAGGTGTTCATCCTCTGTTGGAATCCCTGTGTTGTCGAACATGGTATCAGAGCCTGTTTGAAGACCCGCTCCTGTTGTAGATCGAGATCGTGAAGCTGAGTTGCCTCATCTCCATTTTCTGGCATTTCCATACATTTCTGGGCTAAGAGGACTGTTCCATTGCGTCTGGAGCACTCATTTCATTCAGGAACACTTTTTTTTCACTCGAAAAGGTTTCCGTTTTCCCAAGATACGGCCATTACAGTCAGATCCGGAGGTATAAAGTCTGAATACGCATTTTTTTTAAAAATTTTGCAAAGTTTTGATTTTATTTCGGTTTGCATTTTTTATTTCTGGGCTGCTACTCTTTTAGATCTGCATATTATCTTTTCCCCGTGCCTTGTGCAATCTCGGAAAATCATAAACAGATAGGAAAAGGTGCATCTTCCGGGTAAGCTAACCGAGATCTAACCCTTGTTGTCATCAAGAAGCGAAATTTTTTTCTTGTGTGAAAATAGTTTTTTTTGGAGCATGCTCTCCAAGGCCGTCTTCAACAACAACAACAACAACAACAAAAATCCTCCTTCTGAACATTACAATATTTTTTGCTAGACCATTTGGTTAAAAATTGCCTTATTAAGTAAGAGGTCTTGAGTTCAAGTCTCTCTTTTGTTACCTTTTTTTGAAAAAGTTCATGCTATAAATTGTAAAGTGCATTTCACTGCAAGTATAAAAGTAAATCACTATAAGTAGCTTTATATTTTATTTTAGAGTTATTTTGCATGCAACTTTTCTGTTATAAGGTAACCTCATTGTAAAAGTGATCCCCACTTCTCTTTATAAAAGTGGGTCACTTCATAAAGTAGC